>LPNX010332745.1:1187190-1268958 GCA_001517045.1 Pseudotsuga menziesii
TGAGATTTTCACTATGAGTAATGAAGGCTTTTCAAAAAACAATGAGCTATCTTGTTGTTCATATATCTATTAATGTTCATGTGTTTTGAAATAAGTAATAGCTATCTGTGATTTTTCTTAATGCATGTGCATAAATACATTACTCATTGATAAATGATAATCTTTCTCCCAAGGGATAGGTTAGATAGTTAGTTTAGTTTTCCTGCTGTGTGTGATTTATATGTGAGAGAGTTAAGACGAGAGGTAAGAACATGCACATAAAATTGTGACCACTCCTCATATTCTCTATCAATCTGCATTCTTAGATAGGCACTTGCATATCATACTTAAATTCAAAAAAACTAAAAATATACGCGGTGGACCGGGCCGTAACCGATAAAACCTTGTATTTTGTTACTTGACCTATGGTAGCCAGACCGTAAACCGGATGGATTCCCCATACCAAATAGTAACGGGTTAGTTGGGAACGTTTACTAGGGAGAATCCCTAACTGTTTTTACCTACGATTTTGTAGGCCTCAACAAGTGGTTACAAAAATAATTGCATAAAGATTCAGAAGGGTGCTCTCAAAACTTATCTCCATGGAGAAGTTCGGATTTATGGAAGATAGACAGATCCATGAAGCTATCAAGGTCCCTCATGAAGGCCACCATAGTTCCAAGGTCAAAAAGGAAAAGGGGGCTATTCTAAAAATTGGTCTATCGAAAGCCTTTGATAGGGTCAGCTGGATCTATCTCAGGCTTCTCCTTACACACCTATTCTTCAAATACCTCTTTTGTAGTCCTTTTAAATGGTGCAACATCACAGTTGTTTCATTCAGAACGAGTACTGCACCAAGGATTCCCACTCTCCCCTCTCCTTTTCCTCTTAGTTGCAGAAGGGCTAAGTAGGGAATTGTTGGATGCAAAAATGAGAGGTCTCTTCAATGGAATCAGAATCAAAACAAATCTAAACATAAACCACCTCTTATTTTTAGATGACATCCTCATCTTTTTCAATTATTCAAATAGGGAATCAAAGAGACTCTCAGAATTACCGATTCTATTCTGTAAAGCAACAGGAATGTAGATAAATGTCCAGAAGTCCACCATTAACACTTTCAATTTGGATGAAGATTCTGTAAGGACCCTTCTAGACCTGTTCCCCTTTTACCACTCTTCTCTGGATTATAGCATAAAATATCTAGTCTTCATACTTAAACCAAAAAACTACCGGAAGGAATATTTGAATTGGTTTCTAGACAAACTCGAAGTGAGAGTAAACACCTGGTGAAATAGATGGATTTCTAGAGCAGGTAGGCTAATCCTGGTCAAATTGATTCTTGAAGTAATACCTGTATACTAAATGGCCATAGACTGGATTCCAAAATCTATTCTGAGCAAAACAAACAGAATCTGCTCAAACTTTCTATGGACCAGAAAAAAGGATCAAAGAGTCCTACCTTGGGTAAAATGGGATCACATTTCGAGGACAAAGGATTTGGGAGGATGGGGCTTAAAAAATCCCCACCTATTTGCAAAAGCACTAGAAACCAAAGTAGGGTGGAGATTAATTTCAACTCACAACCTCTAGACTGAAGTAATAACCCACAAGTATATTTCCCCAACCCTCCTTCTTAACTGGATCAGAGACCTGGCCAACACAAATGTTCCAAAAGGCACAATCATATGGAAAGCTTTATGAAAGGATTTCCCTCTCATTCTAGATGTTTTAGTCTGGATGGTGGGAAATGGTGCATGTGTTAGGATTGGAGCAAACCCTTGGCCATGGAGTCAACAAAACCATCTCCTCCCAAACTTGTTAGTTCAAAACCTACATCAAAAAGGCCTCTTCCACCAGAACCATATTGTAGACCCAACTTCGGCAAACCTATGCCATCAGGGTTATATGAGCAGTCAGGAGCTAGATATACCTCAACTCTGGATTGGGGACTGGAATCGGTACACCACTGCTCTTCTCACCTCTCACATTAGTCTAACAAACAAAACATATTTGTTATATCAAAATCCTGTCACCATCATGTGATAAGACATTTGACATACCTACTTGTCCTTAATCCCAGCTTTTGGAGTGGAAACTAAATGGTTTTTCATCAATATTTGATAAAAAAAATCCTAGCAATGCACATGCCCCTTTATCCAAGAGCGGTACCCCTGTTCACATCGCCCATCATTTGTTTCCCATAAGTGGTGCCACCACTTATTGTCCTTGGTCCATAAGTAGTTATTACCAGAACTTCTCTGTCATAGAAGGAGAAATGCGGTACCCTGGGTAAAAAGGGAAAAAGAGAAGTTTCTCGAGGCTTTTAGATGATAAGCCTCGTGTCCTACCTTATACCTACTATTGTGGGTTGGTTGAGCTCGTGATCCCTCATCCTAGGATCTTAGAAGCCACCTCACCCACTAATTTCTCAACCTACTCTATCAATTAAAGCCTTATAAATAAGAGCTCATAGCCATGGTTGAGGAGAGAACACTTGAGGTATTGTTATGCTATTGGATTGATCATTGGCCCAAGATCATTTGGAGAGAGCATAGAGAGCTAGAATCGGAGCTTTTGGGGATGAGAATGCCTGGTTTCATGGAGATGCATGTCAACACTAAGGCTTGGTTGTAAACTTCTTCATATTATTTAATGCAAGTTGATTCTTGTCCCACATATGTTGTTGTTGTTGTGATTTCGCATTTATGTTGCTAGATTCCATAGTCACTAGTATAGATTAGTAGATCATATTCTGGTTGCTTTGATCTGTTTCATGTTGAGCTTGATTGCAGGTACACAGGTGGACTATAAAATCCTTGTATTCTAGATATCTACAGTGTCTAGGGAGAGTCTTCAACCTCTGTCCTCTATTTTTTCTTGATCTGAACCATTAAGACCAGTGGGACACCTTGCTATCTGCAGGAGGTGAAATATTCCAGCTAACAAATCTAGAACACCTTGCTGTCCTCAGAAGGTGAAATATGCCAGCTAACAATATTATTTGGTATGGGAGCATGCTAAGCATGGCCATTACACCCTGAAAATAGGATACCAACAAATTTGTTCTCATTTTTTCCAACATGATCAAAAAGGGTGGTAGCCCGACATTTGGAAACTAGAGTGTTATCACTCTAGGAAACGCCTCTAGGTTGTAGCTCGAGGATGCCTGGTAACTTAAAATTGTTTTAGGGTTTTCTTA
This sequence comes from Pseudotsuga menziesii, assembly GCA_001517045.1. Taxonomy (NCBI): domain Eukaryota; kingdom Viridiplantae; phylum Streptophyta; class Pinopsida; order Pinales; family Pinaceae; genus Pseudotsuga; species Pseudotsuga menziesii. Next base: position 1,190,372 of record LPNX010332745.1, read on the forward strand.
TATGGACCAATTCAGGTTACCTATATAACCTCTGACTCTCAAGACATGCATGAAGCTCACTCAATTAGAAGGCTTTTAGTTACAAATTGTTCAGTAGTTTGACAATAAGGTGCAGGGATGGAGAACTCATCAAGCTGGAAGACTTACATACAAAACATATGGATATAAATGGATAAACCCTGATAGGGATGGTACTTATAAATCAAATCACATTAACTCACCAATAGGATGACATCTATTAGCTATTAATCAACTTGAAAATCACCTAAATGCACATTCAGGCATAAGTACAGTAAAGATAAAGATGATGGCTGAACAACTCATAACAAAAGAGGTTATAATTAGAATAAACAAGATGAAACGCTTGACAATAGAATAGGCTTACAAATCCTTGAATTCGAACCTTTATTATAAAATCAATCGTGGGCTTTATAGCCTTCTACAAAAATGACAGATCCTGAAAATATGATCTATTTACACAAAAAAAATACTTGAAAGTGATAGTTTTCTCAGATTAGGGCTTCAAACCCTTACTAACTATTTGTCTATCTATTGTGAAGATCTAGCTCACTGAGAAAACTTTTAATAACTAAATTAGTCATTGATAATCACCACTGCTGGTCCAGTGTAAAATTGCTGTCAAAAACTAGTGTTTCGGTGGTTAACTTAACTGAACTTTCTTGTTTAATCCGTCAGAGTTTTCTACCTTGTTGCCGCGGTCGCTGATCGGAAGCTCTGTCTTCTAGATCGTCAGCACCTTAGACTAGAATGATGCCGCTATTTTGGAGGTAAAATGAACTAATTCTATCACTGTTGGAAGTCATTTAATGAAGGAATCGGGACATTAGTCCTCTATGCCACCGATGGGAAGTCTTGTTATTCCCCGATGCATGACATCACCTTTGTTTTATTTGTTTTCAAAACTTTATATTTTTTAACTGTCGGTGATTTTGCTTTATCGCTATTGGAGGTCAGTAGAAGTTTGAATAGGAGCTTTAGTTCTCTATGCCTCTATTGTTTCAGAGCCTCAAATGACTAACATCACGATGATTTCTTCATCGACGATCGGAAGCTCTGTTTTCTAGCCCATCGGCGCACCAAGTCTCAACGTATCGGCGCTTTCCATCACTAGCTCGTTGGCAATCGGAAGCTGTAATCATTAACATGTCATAACTTCTTGTCTAAACATTGTCGCTATTTTGGAGGTGAAACGAACTAATATTCTCAGCATCAGCGATCGAAACCCCAAACCAATAACTATCGACACTTTAAACCACTAACCATCAGAACTTTAAACCGCTAACCATTGAAACTTTAAACCACTAGATTCGTCGCAGTGGTAGCACTGTAGTATACTAAAAATTTGAAACATTGGCGTAATAGAGAACTACACCTCCGATCACTATTTAAAAATGTTTCGATGGCAGTAAAAAATTTAGCAATCTGCAGAAGGGGTTTTCCACCTTTTATTTATCTTCCAATTGTCGGTGGCTAATGAGATGTTCTGATCCTTGCCCAAGCCACCGAAAGCTACAACTTGTGAAATTTTTACCCAAATAAAAAAATAGAGGCTTTCAAACTGTCAATGATATTCATATCCTTCATCGCATGGGTTAAATTCTTCATACTGTCAAAATAAATTTATTTTGGGAGATAACATCTGGCTCCTGCTTGGGGATGGGAACCTCCCTGTGAGGTCTCAAGAACCTCAGACCAAAATTCCTTCACCTAAAAGCAACTAAGTAACTTAACACTATCCTTTATGGTTCCATTGGGCATGGAGTTTATTATGAAAGCAAAACAACCTACTATCTACTAATTTACAATCATAAGGCCTCAAAGCCTCAAATAAAATAGACCTTCAAGAACCACCCATTTACTGGGCCATCAAATACCTCTTCACCTTCCAGACTCTGCAATTTGAAGGTGTTATTCTTATGTACCCAGGCTATCACAAAAGGGCCAATCCATAAAGAGTCCAATTTTTCATGTTTCCCCTTGTCTTGTCTGACAACATCCCACTCGAGGACCCAATATCTGACCTGGAAGTTGTCTGCCTTTGCTCTTTTGTCAAACATGCCCTTTATCCTCTGTTGATGAGATTCTAATTTTCCTACAACTTGCTCCCCTATTTTTTGTAATTATACCGAATCCGTCATCCTTCTTACCAAATCATTTGGTTCATCCTCCTCTTCCTGAAAGAACTTTGCCACTGGAAGGATGAGATGAATAGGAAAGATGGCGTCAGTGCCATAAACTAGTTTGAATGGAGAAGTCCCTATGGATATTTTGTCTGTTACCCTATCATCCCATAAAGCAAACTTAAGCTTTGAATCCCAACTTTTTTTATTTGTCTCTAGTAGTTTCTTGATGATTCTGACTAAGCTTTTGTTGGATGACTCAGCCAGGCCATTGCCTTGTGGGTAATAGGATGTGGAGTGCACTAGTTGAATACCCATTGATTTTCACATTTTAACTAATGCCCCAGCCTTAAAAGCTGGTGCATTATCAGTTACTAACCTTACTGGGAAACCAAACCTGCTGAAAATGTTCTCATATAAAAATCTCACGATGACTTGATGAGTGGCATTTCTGGTGGGTACTGCTTCTATCCATTGGGTAAAGTAATCAGTGGATACTAAGATCCATTTATGCTGTCCACTGGAAGATGGATTTATTTCACCTATGAAATCTAGACCCCATTGCTGGAAAGGCCCATTCACTGTAACAGGCCTAAGGGGCAAGGATTTCAGCTACTGATTCCCTATAAATCTTTAACATTAGTCATAGGCCCTTACAAAAGTGCATACATCAGCAAATAGGACTGACCAATAGTATCTTTCTCTTAAGATCTTGTGGGTTGTGGTTTTCCAGTAGTGGTGGCCTCTACATGTACTGGAATGAAAGTGATGCATGACCTGTTCTACTTCCTCTTTATCTAGACACCTTAGCAAAATTCCAGACTGATCCCTCTAGTACAGCAGTTTGTCAAATCTGCAAAACTTCACAGATTTCAACTTAAGAGCTCGTGCTTGGTTAGGATTGAGATCAGGAGAAACTTCTAATTTTTGCAAAAAATGAATGATACTTGAATACCACTCACATGAAGATATGTTCTCAGCTACCAATGGACTGTTATTCTGATCTATATTTACTTTTGTTTTCGCTGCTACCATAGTCTTCACCTTTGCTGATCTAACACATGTTAAATTTATTCCCAATAGTTCACAATTTTCTTTGGCCATGAGTTTGTCCAGACCTAATCCCCTTACGAGCTTGGTGGGTTTCACCTCTACATCAAACTCAATGAGTTTGGAAATCCACTTAACTCTCTTCCCATCAATGTCAAGCTGAGTCAAAAGATCCTTCATAGCAGATGAAGGGACATATGCAATGACCTTTGCATGGAGAATGTAGATTCTAAAAGTTTTCAAATATTTTATGAGAGCATAAGCCTGTTTCTCAATTGGGTCATACTTTAGCTTAGCATCTCTCAGGGTTCTGCTAAATAAAGTAATTGGATGATCAATACCTTCATCATTCTTTTGTAATAGTATAGCTGCCACTCTGTCATAAGATGCAAAAGAGAAAATGTAAAAACCCTTGGTGTAGTTGGGACTAATCAGGGTTGGGGCCTCCATGATGGCCTTCTTAATGTCTTCAAAAGAGTTTCCTGATTGGTTAGTCCACTTTATTTCTGCATCCTTTTTTAGCATGACTGTTATATGCTTTACCAGCTCAAAGAAATTTGGAATCAACCTTCTGAAAAAGTTTATCTTGCCTAAAAAGGACCGAAGGTCTCTTTTTGACCTTGGTATTGACAGGTTTTGGATTTCTTCTACCCTCATCACATCAATCTTTACACCTTCAGATGAGACTATGTGGCCTAGGATATTTCCTTCATTGAGTGCAAACTAGGACTTCTTGGGGTTCGGTGATATTCCATACCTTCTGCACTTCAGAAATACCTTCCTTAAATGCTGCAAGTGGTCATGATGGCTGTGAGAGTAAACTGTTAAGTCATCCAAATATATCAGCACAAATTTATCTTTTATCCCTACAAAAGCAGGTCCATAGCTCTCTGAAGAGTAGCCCCATCATTCATTAGCCCAAATGGAATTTTAGCATACATGAAGGTGCCCCAGGGGGTGGTAAAGGAAGTCTTCTCTTGGTCATCTGGGTGCACAACAAATTGGTTGTATCCAGAGAAGCCATCAAGGAAGGACATGACCCTGGGCCCCGAGACTTTCTGCAGCAGATGTTCCATCTTGGGCAGTGGATAGGTGTCTTGTTTGGAACACTTGTTCAAGTTTCTAAAATCCACACACAAACTAATTTCTCCATTTTTCTTTCTTACCACTACTAGATTTGCAATCCACTTGGAATACCTGAGGGGGATTATGATCTTGGCTTTGAGGAGTTTATGGATCTATTTCTCAATCACTGGTAATAGAAGAGGGCTGATGGGTCTCAACTTCTGTTTGAAAGGAATGGTGTCCTTCTCCAAAGGAATCCTGCGCTGGATGATGTTGGTGTCATATGTTTTTAGGTCACTATACTCCCATGCAAAGACATCAGCAAACTCTTTTATCAAGTTGCAAAATTCAGAATTTTGTCCAGCAGTCAGCCCAATGGGTATATTTATTAGTTTTGGATGTCTTTGGCTGCCTATGTTTTCCTCTTGGATAGCAGGATCTAGCTCCCTTTTGGTAGGATTGAAAGGGATGTCATTGTGATCAAACATTTCTTCCAATCGTACTAGACCTTAGGGTATGTAGTTGTTGGGAAATTAGACAATATTATGCTCAATCACTTTATCTTTTAACTTGATCTGTTTCGATTCCTCCATGTTAAGTTTTTCTTGGTCTATGTGTATGTCAAATAATTCATCTACTAACTAAAGGAATTTACTAAGCTCCTTATCATTTTCAAATACCCTCCAAAATTTTACATTTTCTGGTAGAGAGGGGTCTGTACTTGACCTGAACATCATAGCTGAGCTTAGGGGGTAAAGAAGGAAAAAAAAACTTGCAGAGATGGCCATGGAATCAGTGAGGTGATTCAAAGCCCTAGGAATATATGACAGTTCAAAAAACATAAAGGAGTCTCTGAGTTTCGATACCTCGTCCCTGTAGGCCTTCAATCTGATATTTTTTGTCTGAAAAGCATTGTTGACCTGCTATATGATGAGGTATGCATCTCCAAAAATATTCACACACATGATCCCCATCTCCTTGGCAGCTTTAAGTCCTATTAGCAAGGCTTCATATTCTGTTACGTTGTTCGTGGTTTTAAAATCAAGCTTATAAGATAGGTGAATGTTTTCCTTAGATGGGGAGATCATGACTACACACATGCCTATTGAGCTTTGAGCGCTAGTCCCATCAAAATACATGGTCCATATCGCTATTGTGACTTCTTCGGGCTGCTGATGGTTGGGCTTAGTGAGCTGAACTGATGTCTGCTGATTATCATCTATTTGCAAAATGCAAGACCCAATATCGGTGTCCACCATGTAGATGGGGTGATTCACTGAGCGACTCTCCTTGCTTATAATGTACACTAGCTAATTTTCCCTGTATAGTCTCTTATTTTCTCCTCCAAACATGGGAAAGGTGGCGTATGTGAGATCCATCTGAAGGGTGCCACTTAGTCTTTTGCTCCATGGTCGAGACAGCAACAGGCCGAATTTTAGAGGAATATCGGCCACTACAATGTCCATCATTACGCTTTTCAAAGGTAGATGCGTTAAGTTTACAGCAAGGTCTTTGATGAGGCCCAAGCACTTGGCCTTCCTGGAGTTAAACGATAATAAATCATGGTAGGGCGTGGTGATGTTTAGGCCAATCTCATCCATCACAGCCTTTGGCATTAGGTTATGAGAGGTTCCTAAATCTAGTAGACAGTTATGGAGGATTTTATCATGGATGTTCAAGGATATATAGAATGGTGGGCAGGAGCCCTTTAGGTCTTCAATCATAGGGCCCATGGTTACAACAAGCTTTTCATCTTGCAAGTTCACAAATTCATTGTCAATGTGCACCTTGTGCTGAAGGGAATTCAGAATGGAGGTTTTGAATGCATCATTCTTCATTAGCTCAATTAAAGGGAAATGGATTTTCAATTTTTGAATTTCAGACTCGAGGTTGAAGGAATAATGTATCCTATTTGGAAACCTTACCTCATGAGCAGTAGGTTTGGGTTGGACTTGATCAGGTGTGGCTGAAGGTGATGGTTTATGCAATGCTTTGGATGGGACAACCACTTTCTTTGGTAAAACAACACCCTTTCTAGAAGGTGCAGCAGGCTGCTTGATAGGTACAGTATTCTTCTTGAGGGGAGCAACCAACCTAGAACTCAATTGGTAACCTCCCTAACCATCATCCTGATAGATAGCCTCTTCAGTGATCTGCTCATCAATCAAAGCTTCCTCATATTCTGCCTGTGTCAGAAAAGAATAGTCCACCTCATCATCCATGCAGTGGATATTGTCTTCAGCTTCTCCTTATTCTTCAATGAATTCTGGCTCTTCTTCTAATATAGCATTTTGAAATGGAGCTCTTATCCTCTGATCTTCCCCTTTATTTATCTCCCTTCTGAGAATCTGAACTGGGGGGTTTCCTCTTCTATAAGGAACAAAATTTGGGTTTCGAGGAGCAAAGTCGCTTGGCCCTTTACCCCTCACCGGTAGATGTCCTTGGTCCTTCAATTTAGACATTTCAGCAATTAGGTTATCTAACGGTTTGGTCATTTTTTCAATCTTGTTCTCTAATGCCAAAGCCCCACTATAGTCTGTTCGTTGCTTTTTCTTGACTATCTTCCCTTTGACCTTCTGAGAGGCCAGAATGTTTGACTCTACTTCTAGGGCATGATCCTGCATGAGTGATAAGGAAACATACCTCCTTTCTTTGAGAAGTAAGTAGAAGTCAGAGTCAAAGGCATTTACATAAGTTATCCTAGTTGAGGTATCAGTCGGCTTAATTTCAGTAGGGATCTTGCTGTACATATTGTTGAATCTCTTGGTAAAGTTCGAGACAAACTCCCCATTTTCTGTTTTCAAGTTGTTGAATTCCGTGATATAGTAGAGGTGGCCCCTCCTTTCTCCCCAATGCTTTTGGAAAATTTCATCTAGGGCCTCTTTTCCTGCCACTAATCCAGCCAGTAGTTCTTTAAACCACTTCCTAGCTTGGCCATCTAAGCTTTGCACAAACACCCTAGTCCACACATCTTCTTGTTCTATGTTAATATTTTCAGCATAGCTGTAAAAATCCTCTAGATTTTCTTTAGCAGTGAAATCCCCTTCCCCCGTAAACTTAGGCATATACTTGAGATTATTCCCAGTAGGCATGGCTGCGAGAGGATTTGGAAAAATTAAGGGCACATACCTAGCTACCAGGATCCTTTCCATCTTGGTCAATTGAGGGGAAGCCATATTGGAAATGGGTATGGACAGAGTTGTGGAAGGAAGCATTGATGAAGCTACTTGCTGAGAAGGTGGTGGTATACTTATCCCAGTGGATTCACCAGGGATTGGATCTTCACAAGTAGCAGTGCTTGAAGATGCCCAACCTCTAGATTTTTTTGATGTATCTAAAAATTCCTGGGAATTAAGAGTTTTAGTGAAAGAAATAATAGCAGAAAAATTTCTTGAAATACCTGATGTAGCTTTTTGTGCAGCATTGCTGGTCTGTCTTAGTAAAGCCCTAGCTTTCCTCAAAATTTCTTCTGGATCTGAAATAGGTGTTGCTGGTGGCCCCTTTGGGTTTGCTCTGGTACTTGGTCTTCTTGAAGCCACCTAATATCAATGGAGTCACCATATAGATGATTACAACCATAATAATGTCCAAGATTTTTCTATCATCAAAGCATGGGTCTATGTCATCTCCTAGGGAATCTAAGCTTCAATCACCTCTCCCCGGCAACGACGCTAGTTTGTTATCACTCTAGGAAAATCCTCTAGGTTGTATCTCAAGGATACCTGGTAACTTAAAATGTTTTTAGGGTTTTGTGATATGGATCAAGTCAGGTGACCTATATAACCTCCCACTCTTAAGACATGCATGAAGCTCACTCAATCACAAGGATTTTAGTTACAAATTGTTCAGTAGTTTGACAATAAGGTGCATGGATGGAGAACTCATCAAGCTGGCAGGATTACATACAAAACAGATGCATATAAATGGATAAATCCTGACAAGGATGGTACTTATAAATCAAATCACATTAACTCACTAATAGGATGACAGCTATTAGCTATTAATCAACTTGAAAATCACCTAAATGCACATTCAGGCATAAGTACAGTAATGATAAAGATGATGGCTGAACAACTCATAACAAAAGAGATTATAATTAGAATAAACAAGATGAGACGCTTGACAATAGAATAGGATTACAAATCCCCAAAGTCAAACCTTTATTATAAAATCAATCATGGGATTTATATCCTTCTACAAAAATGACAGATCCTAAAAATCCGATCTGTTTACACAAAAAAATACTTGAAAGTAATAGTTTTCTCAGATTAGGGCTTCAAACCCTTGCTAACTATTTGTCTATCTATAGTGAAGATTTAGTTCACTGAGCGAACTTTTAATAACTTAAGTAGTCATTGATAATCACCACTACTGGTCCAGTGTAAAATTACCATCAAAAATAGTGTTTTGGTGGTTAACTTAAGTGACCTTTCTTGTTTAATCCACTGGAGTTTTCTACCTTGTTGCCGCGGTCGTTGATAGGAAGCTTTGTCTTCTAGCCCATCGGTACCTTAAACTGGAATGATGTCATTGTTTCAGAGGTAAAATGAACTAATTTTATCGCTGTTGAAAGTCGTTTGATGAAGTAATTGGGACATTAGTCCTCTATGCCACCGATGGGAAGTCTTGTTATTCGCCGATGCGCGACATCACCTTTGTTTTATTTGTTTTCAAAACTTTATATTTTTTAACTCTCGGTGATTTTTCTTTATCTCTATCGAAGGTCAGTATAAGTTTGAATCAAAGCTTTAGTTCTCTATGTCGCCACTATTTTGGAGCCTCAAATGACTAACATCGCGACGGTTTCTTCATCGGTGATCGAAAGCTCTTTCTTCTAGCCCATCGGCGATCCAAGTCTCAACATATCAGCGCTTTCCATCACTATCTCCTTAGAGATCAAAAGCTGTAATCATTAATGTGTCAGAACTTCTTGTCTGAACGATGTCGCTGTTTCATAGGTGAAACAAACTAATATTCTCAGCATCGGCGATCGGAACCCCAAACCACTAACCACTGGCACTTTAAACCACTAACCATCGAAACTTTAAACCACTAACCATTGGAACTTTAAACCACTAGATTTTCTATAGTGGCGATGCCGTAGTCGACTAAAACTCTGAAATGTTGGCATAATAGAGGAATACACCTCCGGTCACTGTTTAAAAATGTTCCGATGGCAGTAAAAAATTTAGCAATCCTCCTTACCAGTTTTCCACCTATTATTTATCTTCCAACTTTCGGTGGCTACTGAGATGTTCTGATCCTCTCCCAAGCCACTGAAAGCTACAACTTGTGAAATTTTTACCCAAATAAAAAAACAGAGGCTTTCAAACTGTCATTGATATTCATATCCTTCATCGCATCAGTTAAATTCTTCATACTATCAAAATCAATTTATTTTGGGAGATAACATAGAGAGTCCCATGAAGGAAATTTTTTTGATGTGGTGCACTCTGGCAAACAGAATACCCACTTTGGACTTCTTGCAAAAAAGAACCTTTGCGGGACTTGGATGGTGCTCTCTTTGTAAATACAATGAAGAAACTCCAAATAATCTCTTTCTAAATTGCAATTTTGGAAAAATTCACAAACTCTATCCACCAATAGCTTCTGTTGGGTAGGTCTAACTCTAGAGGAGGCCTGGAAATCATGGTCTACAACCCCCCTGACTTTTGAACTGAGGGAACTTCCTCTCATCCACATCTAGGGAATCTAGCTAGCTCGAAATAAAGCCATTTTTCAATAAAAAGATTCAATCCCTGAAGAAGTTGCAAAGCAAGGTCTTGAGATTTTATCCTACTTCCCTCAAACAAAATACTCCTCGGCTCCAAGAATCATCCTTGAGGAACAGATAGACAAAGACATCCCATGGGATTTTTTTTTCAATTCCTCACAAGAATTTAAATGTTGGGGGGAGCTTCTCTTTTTCTAAACTCTGCACACTATTTCAAAATTATGATGGGCTTCGGCATGGGATCAAACAACTATGCATAACTAATGGCTGTGAATAACCTTCTTTGTTTTTCCATAGAGAAAAACTGTAAAAAGATTCAAATTTTCGGTGACGCATCAATTATTATTAATTGGATAAAAAAAAATCAGAAATGTAGGAACTTACCATTATCTGCATTATTGGAAGAAGTTTTTATACTTCTTTTACATTTTGACTCTATCACCTGCAAAAATGTCTATAGGAAAAGAAACAACGAAGCAGACATAATTTCAAAGTTAGGACTGGAACTAGAAATGGGCACTTGGAAAATTATGGAATGAAAAGAAGTGATGATCTATGAGTTCTTTCATAGACCTTTTATAGATCCACTGCCGGGCACAGGAAGATCTTAACTCATTCATCTATCAGCCACTATTTTTGAATTGAATCTATAAGCGTTTTTCAGACTATGTTATCTAGAACTTATATCTATATAGAAGCATCCTCACAACTTCACAGATAAAAGCACATCAGTGCGGCCACTTGACAGTTTTTTCTCAAAAGATTATGATGACCAGTTTTGTATCACCGCTCTTTTTTGTGGACATATGTATATATTTTTTTTCCTTTGCTGTAAAAAGAGAAGAAGATGCATCATTATGATGCAGCTACTGATGTAAAAACTATTGTAATGCAGGAACATACGTACTCTGTATGTCTTTCTTTTGATCAATATAAACATATTTTTTCCCTTCGTAAATATATATATATATATATATATATATATATATATATATATATATATATTATATAGGAGGACTAGATAGCCAGAGGGAGGGTGCACCGGAAGGAAGGGGTTGTGCAAGCATATGAGTCAGTAGCAGAGCAAGGAATATTTGTAACAACAGATGTAGGGTTGCAACATAGTCAAATGAACAATAAATCAAGAATATTTAATATAGTTAACCAGATAGAACTGCGCATTGCTAGAGGAACTGTGCAATGAAGGGGAAGAAAAGATAGAAAGAGGAAGTGGTTGCGCAAGAGGAAAAATCAGTAGTTCCATTAGGAAGACAAACCCAACAAACCACAATATGGTGACCGATCGTCACATTAGTACTTAATGCCAACCGTCAAAGTAGGTAAATGACGACACTTTTCAACTTCATGTCTAATGTTAGCAGATTCAAGTGGTGTGTTGGAATAATTGGCGTCATATTCAGATTGTGAATGAATGATTTATCCATAACGATGAACCCGATATGAGAATGATGAAATTTGAGTCAAATTGGTATTATAAGAAGAAGCTCTCTCACTAAGAGGACACCATTGTGCAGAATTGAACTTTCCTAGCTAGCAGAAGTGATCAGAAGGGCTATTGAGGGAAGCTCCATTAAGTAGGGAAGTGGCTCCAACCAGAGAATGTTTTAGTGTTGCAAGTTAGCAAGAAACATGATATGATATGCAGAGCACCCTCGACACAATAAGAATTTGCAAGTATGTGGGGTATGTTGGCTACGATGGGCAGACCCAGGTTTACTCTATTTAACCAACAACACCCCTAGCTCACTGGGCTTTTCGACGACAGACCGCGAAGCGGCCTGAAGTCTCACCTGAAGTGACTCTAATGGGTTGTCCAAGGACTCAAGTGTCTTGGACCAGGTTCTGTGGCATCCTTCTTGTGACTCGCAGCTCTTCTAGCCACGAGGCCTCTTTCTCTGTGCATCGCGCAGTCCCTTTCTATGTCGCGCAACTTCCACTGACTTGCGATGACTCCAGCCTCACCTCATCACTGCACACCAGGAGACATGTAACTTCCTCCCAACGCTAATTCCTTACCCTATGGTGTCACACACCGCAGCTCCTCTGCCAGTGCGGTATCGCCTCCCTGCGATACCCTACTCCTGCGGCTCAGCGCACTTAGCATTGTTTGTGTCGACTTGCAAGAATCAACATAACAGGATATTTAACACTACGACTAGTGACTGTTTCAAGCAAAGCATAAATGAACCCGCATACAACATGTCCATGATTTCAACTTATGTCTATCCTTTTATATTACTGCGAACTAAATGATGCATACATACATTAAATTGTAAACAAGGCTCATAAAATAACTGATAGATGCATCAAATAAACACAACACACAAAGCAATCACATAACACATGATTTTAATGTGGGTCACCTCCAGGATGGAAGTTACGTCCACAGAACTTTGTTTCTATTATAGCTCAGGGGAAGGTAAACACAGTTCTGCTGCAACACATATGCAGCTTAAGATCTTCTCTCTTAGATCTCTTCTCTACCTCTATATTGCACCTCTTACAATATACTCTTCCCTCTCTATCGATCCCTGCAGATCGTTACATGAATGCTCAATGAGCCAGCTACTGGTTATAGTAAGATACTACAGCTAATAACAGAACCAGAGCTTGGCTTCTACAACTGTCTAATAATCTACAAAACAACTAACAACAGAACGAACCAACTGACCAACCCACCAACCAACCCTTTTATAGTACAAAATATATCCCTTTATAGGCGGCCCGAAGGTCTCGCCATTACAACACTGTGGGCCTGTCCTAAAAGTAACCCAAACCCTAACTAGTGACAATCGGCGTATCTGTACTTTGAGGTAGCCGCTATCCGTCACACCACATCTCTCTGCGGTATTCCATGCTTCTCGGCACTGATCATGGGTACTATGCACCGCTTCCCTTCACCATAGCTTCATGTAGTCTTCCATGCTTCCCAGCACTGACCATGGGTACTGGCGCTGCTTCCCTTCTTCTGTCCTTCGTCTTCAATGCCTCGGCCTCATTGCTCCTTTTCCTTTATGAGGGTAGCTGAGCCCTCTTGTCTTCCGCCACTGCCTTCAATGCAATGGTTGAGCTCTCTCTTCTCGGTCGCTGAGGTACCGTCGTCTTCCTTAACTTCTCTGTCTTCTACATCATGGGTTCCGACTTTGTTCTGTAGGTAGAAACCTGCTACAGTGTCGTATCTCTACCTCTTATATCTCCGCCAAAACTGTCTATTCATAAAAATAACAGCTTCTTTTGTAGCTGCGGGACCCTACTCCAACAGTCCCCTAACACTTACTTGTGGCTCGCCCTCGAGCCACTACCAGCGGGATTCTCCTGCTATAGCTTCTCCTTGGCTTCCTACGAAGTCCATTGCAACTTGTCGCGAAGTCCTGCGACTTCCTTCTACATCACGTCGACACGCTCTTTATAGTTTCTGTAACTTATTTCATTGGGCTCTCTTATCTTTCCTTCGCTTAGTCATGGTCTCGCTCTCAGCGCTCCTGAGACTTTTTAAGAACCTTCTAGCGTTGAGAAGTCTTCCACAGATATCCTTTCCTCTTTATCTGGGTTAGAAATTTTATCACAAGGGAAATCTGTATCTTCCAGCCTTCTCAAAAATTTCATTCAGTCTGGAGCCCTCTATATGAAAGAGATACAAACCATGAATTCCGTTCCAAGAACAAGCCTTTGTCTGCATCATGAAGTTCTGCTTGCTCGGTTTGTTTTCCCTTTCACTTTTTTTCTCAGCAACTCACTCCAGGTATTCACGTGACTCAGGTTCCATGTATTTTCATTCTGGACCTTTGGAACCTCTTGTTCTGCTCTTAGCTGATGAGATAGGTCATCTTCCTTCTCCCGTTGCTTTATTTTTCTCATTTTTACTTTCTTCCTGGCGGGAGATTTCTTCTCATCATTCTTCTGCTCTGCTTTCTTATCTTCAGCGATCGGCTCGGCTTTCTTCTTCTCCTTAGCAGAGAATTTGATGAAATATTCTACATCCTGCGCTTGACTCTTCATCCTTGGCGGCTGTCTGACCTGTGATGTACCTAATTTCACAACCCTGGGCGGCGTCGTCATAGAGGACCTACGGCCACAAGGGTCGAAGTGTCTCAGCATGTCTTCTAAAGGTTTGTCCTCCGATAGAACCCACTTGGTGGAATACCCTGGGCGTGCAATGGCTTCAAACTTTGGGAATCACATCACTCTGTAATGAGGTGAACTCTGCACAGGGGACTCTTAACAGCTTACTCTGTAGCTCTCAGGTTTCTGCAAGTGTAACCCTCTCGAATGAACAATTTCTGCTTTTATACCGAAGGCAACAATCCCAGACACAACGGTCATCTTGACTGAACCCATCGGTCGTAATAATTACATGGACAAGACCCCACCCATCATCCGATCCTCCATAAATGCTGAAATCCGATGACATCTCCCTCGAAACGTGTATGTACAGGCACCGATCTTGTCGAAGATTTTCCAAATCTGGAAACTTAATTATGTTGCTGCCAAATCTACGGTAAGGTATACTGGTCATTTCTTCATTAACTGCCTGTTAGAAGGTGACTTGACTGGCCCTCTGTCGGTTGCGAAAACTAGATACGTGGCACGGGGAAACATCGCATTGCTGCGCTGCAACACCGCATCACCTGCGCAAACAAACAAGCGTTTTTTTTTTTTTTCGTCGCAAGCCATTATTGACTTGCGCAAAATGACCCGACCTTATGTGATTCCTCATACTTATAATACTTGCCGGTGTAGACTAGTTCACGGTGCGATGCCTCCTTTCAACTACACTGGACATCTGCACCACCATAAACTGGCTAAGCTAGGGCTGAGAGGTGGGGTGGCTATCACTATAGAGCTTAAGCCTACTACCATTAATCCATGTGGGAAGAAGCTCCCCGTTCAGCTGGCTGAGCTGAACGGCACCTCCCTCTGTAACTTGTTGTATCTGATAGGGCCCCAGTCAATGCATCTTGAACTTCCCTGGAAACTTAATGAATTTACTGTCATAGAGGAGTACTAGGTCTCCAATCTGGAAAGTCTTACTCTTAATGTGTCTATCGTGCCAAGATTTTTCTCGTGCCTTCTGCACTTTCTGATGGAATCCGGTGATGAATCTGTCTTCCTCTAAGGCAAGCAATTGTGCTAGGCTTTCCTCCACTGTGTCTGTATCAGTCATCCCGGTGATCTAAGCGATTATTAAACTGGGAAGAATATACTCCATAGGCATAATAGCCTCCTATCCATACACCAAGCTGAAAGGTGTGTGTCCTATAAGTTTCTTGCATGTGGTCCTATATGCCCATAATACAGCGTTAACTCTGAGGTCCCAATCATTCCTTTGGCTATTGCAGATCTTAGTAAGAGCATTTTCTAAAATCTTATTAAAGGCCTCCATCGTACCGTTAGCCTGTGGGTGGTAGGGAGTGCTCTCATGGTGTTGAATCTGGAATTATTCTGTCAAGGCCTCAATGGTGCGGTTTAAGAAATGTGTTCCTTGATCGCTCATCAAAATGACGGGGCAGCCAAATCTACTGATGATGTTCTCAAAAAGGAACTGTGTGTCTATAGCAGCATCAAAATTCCTTATTGCTTTAGCCTCTGCTCATCTGGTGAGGTACTCTGTTCCAGTGATAATATATCTCACGCCAGTGCGCTTTCCTAGTGGGTTGATAGGACCCACAAAGTCTATAGCCCACTTGTCAAATGCGCACAGTGTAACCTGCGGTCGCAGCGGCATTTCGTCGCATCGCGAGGGTTTTCCTACCCTCTGGCAGATATCACAACATCTGCAAAAGTCCTTGGTGTCCTTATGCAATGTAGGCCACCATAATCCTGCATCTAGGATTTTTTGCGCAGTCGGCTTTCCTACGAAATGACCTCCTGCAGTTCCTGAATGTGCCTCTCTGATAATAACGTCTTTTTCATGCGGCATCACACATCTGTGCAAAACTTCATCCGGTCCTAACTTGTATAGGTGTCCTACGATCAGGGTGAAGTCTGCTGCTTTAACAACCAACTGCTTCTTTTGCTGCTTAGTAAACTCATTAGGCGCTAATCCTGTAGTGAGAAAGTGAATGATATCAGCATAGTAGTCGTCCGTGATCTGGATAGAAAACAACGACGCGTCTAGAAAATTGTCCTCTAGGTTACTTGTCTCTTCTCCTGAGTCTATCCGTGATAGATGATTAGGTCCAGCGTTCAATTTTCCTGGTTTAATAATGATTTCAAAATCATACTCCTGAAAGAGGAGTAACCATCTGCAGATTCTCCCCCCTAACACTGGCTTATTGACGAGATACTTCAATGCGGAATGGTCAGTAAACATCTTGAACGAGGCACCCAATAGGTAGTGCCTAAACTTCTGCAATGCATACACCATAGCTAAGCCTTCTCTTTCTGTTGTGGTGTAGTTCTTTTCTGCTGTCGATAGCTTTCTACTGGAGTATGCGATAGGATGATCAATGTCCCCTTCTCCTAGTTACATTAAAACAACCCCTAGTGCGATGCCAGATGCATCCACATGTACATGAAATGGCTTAGTCCAGTCTGGAAATACTAGGATGGGCGCTGTAACCATCTTTTCTTTAAGTGTGTCTAGACTCTGCTGACATTCCTCATTCCATAGGAATTTTACATCTTTCTTTACCAATTTCTCCATTGGTGCTGTAATCTTTGCATAGCCCTTGATCAACTTTCTGTAATACCCGGTATGACCAAGTACTATCCTCAGTTGCTTGACTGAGTTGGCTGCTAGAATATTTACAATGATGGCAATCTTTACGGGATCTACCATCAAGCCTTGTCTGCAAACGATGTGACCCAACAAAATACCAAATGGTGCACAAAATATACATTTCTTCAAGTTTAGAGAAATCTGGTACTACCTACATTTCTCTAACATAAGTCTTAAATCTCCTATGTGCTTGTCAATTATTCCAAATATAGTCCAATCATCAAAATATACTTCTAGGAATTTATGGATGTATTATTTAAATACAGCAACTGCTCCTCTAGAAAATATAGCTGGTGCATTCTTAAGACCAAAGGGCATTACCGTATACTAGAACGAGCCCCATTCTGTTGCAAAGGTGGTCTTGGATCGATCTTCTGGATGTATTCTGATCTGATGGTATCCTGAAAAGCCATCAGTGAAGGAGTAGACCTCCTGTCCTCCAACGTTGTCTAATACCTCATCAATGAATGGCGTCGGAAATGGATCATGAAGCAATGCATCATTGAGCTTGCGCAGATCGACACAGATCCTGATGTCTCCTTTAGTTTTCTTCTCTTGTACGACCATGGGGCTAACCCATTCACTTTATTCTACAGGCTCAATGATGCCTGCTGCTAGCATCTTATCAATCTCATCCTTTACTTTTTCTTTATACCGTGGATTTAATCTATATGGGCGTTGCTTGACTAGTCTAGCATCCTATTTCAATGGTATCCTCATGAATCCCAGGTCTCCAACTATTCCCTTCATCTCTGTGAACTTGGTGGGAAATAGGTCCTGATAGTCATGTAGCAAATCTGCAATCTGTCCGACTGTTTCATCGTTCCAATAGTCTCCAATAGAGGCAAACTTAGGTTCTGTGTCTATGCCAATATTGATCTTTTTAATCTTAATGGGCTCTGTGATTGCTGGAATTTCTAACTGTGGTCCCTCAACATCGCGAGTACCTTCTGACTCCGGAATGTTGGTGTCACGAGGATCCTCATCCTCCTCTGGTTCAGATGCAAAATTATAACACTCTAACGCCTCTTTTAGCTGGATAGCCCACTCAGGTTGAGCTGACACTGATATGGTACAATCCTCAAATATCTTACTCTTTATTACTTGTAGGGCCTGATCAACCTTTGGATACTCCGATTCAAAAGCGAAGGTGAGTAGGAAGCTGTCTATCATAAGAGGCCATGTTGTTGTTCCCTTGCACAGTTCAGTCTCTGTATACCAATTCCTTGGAACTGTATCCAAAGTATGAACGAATCGGTGAACCCATTCATCCTCGGGAATGTTCGACCAATTCTATTCACATGTCTAAATGTGTGATCTGGGGTCACTCTCTCCTGTGTATTTCTGTTGGAAATACTCCCTGTCGATAGAAAATATGATCGCCATGAATCTCTTAATATCATCCCATGATGCGATGTTCTCTTTATGTGCATACCACCATCTCGCAGGTGTGGCTCATACTGCGAGGTCCATAGCTGCGATCCTTTGCTCGTGAGGGATCTGTTGTTCAAATTGCTCAAGAAAGTCCTGGATATCTGTTAGACCATGAAAGGATGGAATCTCATTGATCTCTGCACCAATCCATCGCAGTGAATTAGTCAAGTACACGCACCTGCGCGCTGAGACTTCGTGAAGTCTATTCTGCCAGTTTTCTAGACCAACATCTGAATCTGATGCGCATGAGCTGTCGCATTGCCAACTGATATTCCCTTCTGTGGTTGGATTGATGTAGTTGATCTGGTTTGCGGTCATCTGATAGAGGCTATCCATGTTATGTGCCTCCTCCTATGCCCGAATAGGTTCAATATATCTAGGACCCTGAAAAGGATCCAATGGTGCGATGACCCAGATCTGCGTGTCCTCAAATGTCATTTGTCTTCTCTTTAGGTCGATAATGGCCATGTTACTAATCGCGCAATCAATGCCTAGAAATGATGGATAAGGTCTACTATCACCAATGATTTCTATAACTTCAAAGTCCGCGAAGCTGCAAACTCCGTCAATGTCAACTGGCACCAGCGGTAACCGACCCAGAGGTGACACATGCTATTGATTAGCTAATCTCAGATGGATAGGCGATCTGACTAACTTAGGGCTACCCATCTGTTCCCATGTCTGCTTAGTCAGAACATTCACGTCTGATCCTAGATCTAGGATTACCTCATCCATTTCAAATTCTCCAACCTGCGCTGTAAGTCGCATCTCTCCTCCTGTTCTTGTATGTCCTGTAATATTATGAATAGCACGCTGCGTACTGCTCATGGAAGAAGATGGATGACACTGATCTATGATGCGCTGAAGTTCGGTGATAGCTTGCTCATTTCTTACAAGTTTTAGACAACTCCGCAGGAAGGAATGTACACTTCCTGTCATCTCGTCCTCATCGCATCTTCCCGATGTGGTAGCCTGTGATGTCTGTACAGGGCTATTGCCACAAGGTGCTTGCTGCGGTATGCCCCTAGATGGCGGTACCTATGATCCTGATTGCATAGGGTCATCAAAGAAAGTCTTAGATTCCTGAAATGTCTATTTGTTCTTTTGTAGGTCGAGTGGTGTTGCTTTATTAGGAGCTCTGCACACCCACTCCTGACCTGTGGTATTTTCCGTTTCCTGCGATGTCCCACTGGTAGAAGCACCGCTGCGAGTCACAATATTGACTGCTGGCTCTTCCTGCTCAGCAGCAATAAACTGGATGTTCTGGTGTACTGCTGGCTTAGGTTCTCTGATCTTAGCTATCAAGGTAGGACACTCCTCTATAGTATGATTGTAAGATTTGCAGTAGTTACAAGTGGTAGTGGGGCTCTGACAGTCCCTAGCATAGTGTCCTACAACTCCACAGTTGTAACAAGTAACTGGTCCACGACCACAGCCAAAACCCTCTCCTCTGCTAGAGCCTTCTCCTCGTGCAAAGCCTCCTCCATGGCCTCGTCCTCTGAATCCTCCTCCACGGCCTCCATAAGCCAGATCCTGCTGTGGTCCTGCTGCTGGACCCTGTGTCTCTAAATGGACTCTGTACAAGTCTTGCTTTGCTCCGACCATGAGATCATAGGCTCTGCAATCGTGTACGTCATGGCCTACAGACTTGCAGAAGACATAGTATACGTTCTTAGGTGTCTGCACGTACTTCTGAAGTAGAGGGCACTGGTGAGGTACATGTCCTCGCGTTTTGCATATTTCGCACCACGGCCCGTGGGTCTGTGGTAAGGAGTTTGGAGCCCCTGTTGCTATATATTCTACAAAGACCGGACAATTATCTTTACTATGGCCTTGTGGTTTACATTTTACGCACCATATGTCTTGCGTAAGCTCTTTCCCTTTCTTAAGTTCATGCAACTGTAATGTGAGATTAGCTAATTGGTTTTGTAAAGTTGCCATGCCTGTACTGCTCTCAGCTAGAGGTGAAGCCTCTAGTTTCATCACCATTTCCAACGCGTCATCCTGCGTCTGGAATTTATGTAACATTAATGACAGTCTAATGTGAGGGAGCAGTGCTGCAATAAACCATTCCTTATGCTGCTCCGGCGCGAACTCAAAACTGACTTGGTCGATAAGGGCTTTGAATTTCTGATCAAAGTCCCACACCGACTCTGTAGGTAACTGCTTGATGTCTTTGAGTTCTGTAATGCACTGTGACTCAGATTTAGGTTTCTTAAAATCTTTAATCATGGCGGTCTTGACCTGGACAAGTGTCCTGGATACTGTGGTATACTTGATATACCATGTTAAGTCTCGATCTCTTAGTGTGGTGACCAACTGTACAAGTTTAAGGTTATCATCGTTGATTGTTTTGATGGTCCACATGGATTCACAGAGAAACCAATGCTGCTTGGGGTCTTCTGCCCCTGTTCCCTTAAATATAGGTAGCTTCATATCATCCCCCATTCTATTTCTACGTGGTGGATGTTGATTTACTGTGTTACTACCACTCGGTGGTGTAGGTGGAGGTGATGTAGCGGTGGTAGGTACTATCTGTGAGCTACTGGATGGAGTTCCTATGGGATTGTTCTAAGTCCCGGTCTATTTCTGTGCGGTGTAAGGGTGGTAAGGGATACCCCCCTCTGTTCTTTCTGTGGTACTATGACTCTGCTGTCTAGTACTATCTGAACTGTCTTCAAATATTGGAGATTTGAAATCTACTTTATACTTCTTTCCACTACGTGTTCGTCCAATGTTATCAAAATCACTTTCAAACTCTTGTGACATTACTATTTCTACTTATTCATATGAGACTAGATCCATTGTTCCTTTTCCATGTAATAGCATCTTAATGGACAAGTTTAAAGATCTTAGGTACTTGCCACGATATCCTTTGAAGAAATAGCACTCAGCCTCGCTGAATCTTTTTGTCTAGTCGACTACAAACTCTGTGACGAAGCCTTCTAGCATGCTCGCAAGCCAGAAGTCTACTGCCCTCGTGATAGGATTATCCAGGTTCCTCACGGTCTGAATCAGCTCCGGTGTCCAGACAATGTCTCTTTTCTTTTTGAATATGCTTGTATCAGTTAACTTTGATAACCAGTTGTAAATATCGTTCCCAAAGGTCGTAAAAAATATCGTATGCAGGTCTTTAATGATATGTTTCTGTAACCAGGCCTCTGTACTCATTTTAGGACTCCTGTTCTCTCATTCAGCAAACTCTTTCTGGTTAGACCAAACCCACTCATTGAGTTTGTCTCTCGTAGGACGCCACCAGAACATCATCTTAGTTTGTTCAAAACCAGCAACGGAACCATTTGTTGGCTACGATGGGCAGACCCGGGTTTACTGTATTTAACCAACAACACCCCTACCTCACTGGCCCTTTCGGTGACAGACCATGAAGCGGCCTGAAGTCTCACCCAAAGTGACTCTAATGGGTTGGCCAAGGACTCAAGTGTCTTGGACCAAGTTCTGTGGCATCCTTCTTGCGACTCGCAGCTCTTCTAGCCACGAGGCCTCTTTCTCTGCGCATCGCGTAGTCCCTTTCTATGTTGCACAACTTCCACTGACTCGTGATGACTCCAGCCTCACCACATCACCGCGCACCAGGTGACACGTAACTTCCTCCCAATGCTAAGTCCTTACCCTACGGTATCGCGCACCGCAGCTCCTCTGCTAGTGCGGTATCGCCTCCCTGCGATACCCTACTCCCGCGGCTTAGTGCACTTAGTGTTGTTCATGTCGACTTGCAAGACTCAACATAACAGGCTGTTTAACACTGCGACTAGTGACTGTTTCAAGAAAAGCATAAATGAACCCGCATACAACATGTCCACGATTTCAACTTATGTCTATCCTTTTATATTACTGTGAACTGAATGATGCATACATACACTAAATTGTAAACAAGGTTGAGTCTTGTTTACAATTTAATGTATGTATACATCATTCAATTCACAGTAATATAAAAGGATAGATATAAGTTGAAATCGTGCACATGTTGTATGCGGGTTCATTTATGCTTTTCTTGAAACAATCACTAGTCGCAGTGTTAAACAGCCTGTTATGTTGAGTCTTGCAAGTTGACACGAACAACGCTAAGTGCGCTGAGCCGCAGGAGTAGGGTATCGCAGGGAGGCGATACCACACTGGCAGAGGAGCTGCGGTGCGCAATACCGTAGGGTAAGGACTTAGCGTTGGGAGGAAGTTACGTGTCTCCTGGTGCATAGCGATGCGGTGAGGCTGGAGTCATCACGAGTCAGTGGAAGTTGTGTGACATAGAAAGGGACTGAGCGACGCGTAGAGAAAGAGGCCTCGCAGCTAGAAGAGCTGCGAGTCGCAAGAAGGATGCCACAGAACTTGGTCCAAGACACTTGAGTCCTTCGCCAACCCATTAGAGTCACTTCAGGTGAGACTTCAGGCCGCTTCGCGGTATGTCGCCGAAAGGGCTAGTGAGCTAGGGGTGTTGTTGGTTAAATACAGTAAACTTGGGTCTGCCCATCGTAGCACGTAAGGCGGAAGATAGACTACTTTTGAATATTTTGTGTCACTTTTTGTATTTTAACCATATTTTGTGGATATTGGTCATTAGTTGGTAGAATCAATTACGATTTAGTTAGAAGTGAACCATGAATGTAAATGCGTAAACCTATAAATAGAAGAAGAATTGTGAATGTAAGAATCAACAACTGTATCAATTATGTCGATTCTAGTCTAAATTTTGGAGATCCATACTAAAGATTCAATGGTTGTCTGTTTTGGATATGTGATTTATTATGCAGAAGTAATATGAAAGGATGAGAGTTGATCTAAAATACTGTTATTTTTTGTCTCTTTCTGTCTTTTATTTTTGTTTTTACAATCCAATGGCGAGTATGTGCGACATAGATCTATGATGCAATGTTTACAACTTATGAATGATGTTATCTTCATGGATCTATTTGTGTGATAGTATGGTTATTCATGTTATATGATGCTTCTGATATGAGTGATGGATGCAATCTATTAAATAGTGATGATGAATGGTTCTATGAATGACTAAATAGCTAATAAGATGTAATAAATAAAGTGATGAATCATCGATTCCCATAGTCCTCTTCTATCTCGGGTGAGACTGCATGGAAACTTGGTCCCGTCAACCCTCCCTCAAAAATCTCGGGTGAGACTGCATCCACTTCATGGGTGTTGTTGGACAAGGTAAAACCTATCTAGGCCGGTACTCAGGGATTTTGTAGTGAGTTGAGTGTTGACAGAGTGGGAACCCCTATCGACTAGGTTTTGTTGGTTGGGATCAAGCCAACAGAACTTTAGTATTTATAGGTTTTATGTCATCGCCAATTACACTTGCACTTTATATGATCTTGTGTGATCTTGGATTGTAACATCTGTAAGCCTTTTAGGTGGATGGATATCCAAGAAATATGCCTTCATATGTGTTGCATTCAAAATTTCCAAGATTATCAGCATCTCTTTTTTAGTTGAAGTTACTGCCAAAGACTCTAAAGTACTTGACTGATTCTGGTCCACCAAACCATATCTCATAAGGTGTTTTGTCACTATTTACTCTTAGTTGTCCTATGTTCTATATAGAAACAGTTTTCTATATTGCTTCTCTCCAATAGTTGTTTGGAAGTTTAGCTTCATTGATCATGGTTTTGGCTACTTCTTGAAATGCCCTACTATTTCTCTCAACTACTCGATTTTATTAAAGGGTTTTGGGGTTAAAAAATACCTTTTGATTATGTGAGTTTCCCAAAAATGACCGAATTCATTTATAGTAAAATCCCCGCCATTGTCTGACCTTAGACATTTGATTTTTATATTTTGTTCATTCTCAAGTAGTGCTTTAAAATTCTTAAACTTCACAAAGGCTTCATTTTTTTCCTTGAGGAAATTGACCCAAGTCATCCTTGTATGATCATCAATGAAAAACATGAAGTAACTTTCACCTTGCATACTTTTGGTACTTGTAGGTCCACAAAGATCAGTGTGAATTATTTCTAGTGGTTGTGATGTTGTATGATCTTTGATATTAAATATTGCATTTGTCTGTTTCCCATGAAGACAATGTCTACGAACCTATTTTGGAGGTTTTATGATATTTGGTAATTATATTATGAATCCCATATTACTTTTACAAGATTGTAAAAGTTCAAGTGCCTCATCCTTCTATGCCACCACATGCTTTCATGAATCTAACTCATATAACATTTTTCTTCATTTTCTAATATGTATACATTTCTTGGAGTTCTCACTGCAGTCTAAACAAGTTTTCCTGAATTTTTCTTCCTGATTTTACACTTCTAAGAATCAAATATGCAAATGTTCCCTTGATCACAAGTTTGACTCACACTTAGGAGATTAGGTTTTAACTTTTCTACTAACATAATTTATTGTCCTTTAACCTTACCACTAAGAGCCATTTTTCCTTTCCCAATTATTTTACATTATAAATTATCTCAAAAATCAACTTTTCATTTCTGATCTCGTTTTAGGATGGTAAATTTGCTTGAGACTCCTAACATGTGCTTTGATCATCCCATGTCCATGTGCCATATATTTTGCATGTGCATCTTCTATTCTTTTCCAAACCTTTCTTTTCTTCTTGTCTCTACTTGTGATTCCTTTTTCAATAGGATTAAATCGTTTATAGTTTCTATCTATATGACCCAAGTTACCACATTTGTAACATTGTTTGCCATACCTTTGTAAAGGTGAAAGGAATTAATTATTCCTTT
This sequence comes from Pseudotsuga menziesii, assembly GCA_001517045.1. Taxonomy (NCBI): domain Eukaryota; kingdom Viridiplantae; phylum Streptophyta; class Pinopsida; order Pinales; family Pinaceae; genus Pseudotsuga; species Pseudotsuga menziesii. The sequence goes on from LPNX010332745.1 coordinate 1,215,260, forward strand.
TGGAGGATCACTAGAATTTAATTCCTTGTATGGATATTTCTTATTAAGATTTTGGTTCATCCTGCTGTTGTAGAGGAATGTTTCCTATGGTTAGGGTTTAAGAGGCCATCAACGTACTAGGGTTGAAAGAGAGATGCAAATGGTTTTGCAAGTATATATAAACAAGTTCATATATTGAAGTGGTTCATACTTTATCCAAACGAAGGTTGATCCAAGCAGCCATTTAATCTTCTTCTTACTCCTCTTGCTCCAAGATACCTGCAAAACAAATTATACCTTCATCAAACCAATATGACGACATGTAAAACAATGATAATTAAAGTAATATGAAATACTAATCTGATTAAGATAAGAATATCATCATAAACAGAGATTCAATCACCATTAGAGGAAGTTTGAGGTCTAAAATGGGCTTCCTAAGGAAAAATAATAAAATAATAGTTATTAATTTTGGAGGAAGAAAGAAAAAAACTAATTTTTTGTTCATATTTTCAACATATCTCCCTGTGTTTTAACTCAAATTTTGAATGGGAGGTCTCGTTGGATGTGGAATTTAATTCTGCATCTAATGAATACCCACATGGCATACTTTGACGGACCCCTCTACCCCAAAAACAAGAAATACCTGAAAAAAATGACATCACATTTTTTTCAAGTATTTCTTGTTTTTGGGGTAGAGGGGTCTGTTGAAAGTATGGCGTGAGGGTACTCATTGGATGCAGAATTAAATTCCACATCAAACAAGCCCTCCCATTCTAAATTTGAGTTAAAACACAGGGATATATGTTGAAAATATGAACAAAAAAATAGTTTTTTTTATGACAAATATGACAAGTCAACCATTATGGTTGACTCATTTTATTGAAATTCTATTAGTTCTTGAATTCCAAATCAAAATAATTATTGCTGGCCCATTTTCTTATAAGGCCCATTTTAGACCCCAAATTTCCTCTAATGACATTGAACAATGATTTAGGAAGAAGAAGGACATCACATATTTGTTAATCATGAAAAGAAGTAAAAATATACCTTCTTTTCAAGTTGGGTACCTCACAGAACCTTGATCTGGTTGTGGTGCTTCTCTTCTCTAAGGAACTCAGCCTCCAAGCTCTGCAACACAAGGAGATAGCTTCTAGGGAAATGGTGGGGGAATGAGAGTCCCAATTTTTCCAGCATAAGAATACAATGATTCAAGTCCCTTCTCATGGACCTCTCTACCTCTATTTATATGTTTTTGAAGAGATAGGGTTGAATACAAAGTAGTTACAACTGAAGGAGTCAATTGCATAACCACCCAAACTACCCAAAATTTGAGAAACGTCCATTTTTGACATGTACAGGAGAAATTTGTGGGATGTAGTGACAACATCCGCATATATATGTGGGTTGCAGTGAAAATAGTCCCATATACAAATGGATACGTGAGTTTCAATGTCAATAGTCATGTACACAAAGGGATATGTGGGTACCATGTATGAAAATTCGCGTGTACAATGTGGACTACGCGGGTACCATGTATGAAAGTCGAGTATAGGTCAAATATGCTCATTTTAAGGGTATTTTTGGGCATTTTCAGACTTTGGTGTCTTCCAAAAAGTTTTAGCTGACTCAGATACCTTTCCAATGGTACAGAGAAGAGTTCAACGAACTTATAAAACTCCAAATAGGGCTCCTCCAAGATAGGTGTTTTTTCAGTGACTTTCATGAAGTGTTGTCATGGAAGTGTTGACATGGGAAAGAATCATGGGAAAGTGGTCACAAGAAGAGATGTGTCATTTTGGGCTATAACAGATGCCCCCTAATGTATGAGGTTAGAGGGGAAGATGATATCCGAAATACATTATAAAGGAAACAACTGAGTATGGAGAGAGTAGAGAATCCAAGATCGAAAGGCTTGAACAGAGGTACCTCAAAGAGAGATAAATGTCATACAAAACTGATCTATGGGACATACAAGTCCATATAAAAATGATCTCCATAAAGATATAGGAAAATCAAACATATGTATAACAGATGAAACTATCATGGTCACTCAATATACGTAAAGGCGCCATATCAAATATAAAGGAGTCATGTCCACAAATGAATAAGGTGGATACATACTCAATAATCGATCATATCCATAAGAATACAAGGTGGATATATACTTGAGAAAATGTCATATGAAGTGTGGAAAGGTCTTATGCAACATTGGCAATAGCAAAAGCTTATGACTCTACTGTCGGGCCAAGCTCTGCAATCCAAATTACCCAAAATATATGAATCCTAACCATGCGAATAAAGGAGCTAAAGTCGAACATGGAGGAAACCTTTTGATTACCATCCATGGATGAGAACCATTAACAAATGCAAGAGAAACCACCATTAATGAAAATGGTCTCCAAGGTAACTAGTACATTATAACAAGTGTGAATACAAGGACTTGAATTCGAACACTTAAATAATATATTGAGTAGGAGACAATAAGGTATTCCCACTATCGTAATAGCGATGAAAATTTCCATGGATGACTGTAATCCCCAAGGTACTATCATAAACTCTAAATTTTGTTCCTAGAGAAAGATGTGTTGCAGTCGATAAGAAGAAATGCATTGGAAGGAAGGAATTAAAGAATCCTTCATGATATAACACGAGGTAAATCAGAGACTAATTGGATCTGGAATTGGTACAAAATTTCATGACAAGGATTGTCAAAGACATGATGTAATTAATTGATACCAGGGAATGAATGACACAAAAGGTCAAGGAAACTACAGAATGACCAAAAAAGGTTTAATCCTTGAACAATGAGCATAACACAAAAGTGACTTAGGAATATTTTTACACAAAGGGACCAACGACACAAATATGCAATGTAGGATACATTGATAGATTCCCCATATAATTTGAAAAGAGACTAACTGGAGGAGTAAAAGGTTTGAATCAAGATAAGGTCAAAAACTGAGACCCAACTATTGATAGAATAAAAATTGGTGCTTTGTTCAAGAAGACAAGACTTGCTGCCATGATGTAAAATACATGTTAATGAACTTCCCTTCGTTCTTTCTTATAAAGGTTTAACAAGTCCAAGAAAGCAAATTCAGAACCTTCTTCATTTTTGGAAAGCTCGAAGAAGAGACAAAATAATTCTTGATAAAGAACTGGTTTGTGGATTTTACAAGCATGAATTAGTGAATGATCGACAGAGTTTTCATAGTTTTGTGAGTATGAAAACTCCAAGGAAGACTCTAGGGGGGTGATTTTTTGTAAAGTTAGTCTCCTATGTCCAAAAAAATGTAAAACAATACAGAGGAGAACTCTCTTAGCCCAAGTGAACTACGGTATGCCTTTTTCGTAGATAGTCAGAAAGGGCTGAAAAATTGGTAAACTATCACCAGATCAAGGCACCTTCAAAACTGACATTTAGCCTAAGTTTAACAAGTGTGAAGGAAGACAAGATCATTTCGAAATATCCATTTGATTACGAGAAATGGGGCTCAAAACAGTAAACTCACTGATTTGTTATTTAGGTTTTAATGAGCACAACAAAGGCATAAGGTACGCTCAAAATATTTTTCATTTTTAGGTCTAGAGCACGAAAAAGAGAAAACTAAGCTTGAAAAGGTTCATTTTCTGTAAATTTTGTCCTTCAGGTTCGGAAAAGAGATAAACCTATGCCTAAAGATACTCTTATAGATTCCGAAGAAAATAGAGTATTTCATTTTCCTAAGTAATCCACAGGTCCGAAAAAGGGGGTAAACTTATACCTATGTAGATGATTGTTCAATTTAACTTAACGAGTCTGAACACACAAGTTAACTCAGAAATATAGTCAATTTTAAGGAGTCAATCCAGGGCTTAAATATAAATCCATATCTTTCACGTGAAGTTTTAACGAGTTCGAAAAAGTCAACTTGTTGCCTCCTTAATTTTTTTAACGAGCTCGAAGGAGAATAGAAATAATGCCCTAAATGCAAGGAGAAGAGTGTCAGGGGAAGGAGAAACTAGGTCCAAGCGCAAGGAACAAACCTATGCATAATGAAAGGAAAGTGAGTAATATAAAGTCACTCAGGGAACGTCTCCTCAAGGTAAAGGGTGTCAAGTTTCAAAGGAAAAATGGTACAAGGTTGAGCAATGATGAGAGAGAAGATGAGGGCTTATATAGCGAGCTAAAAGCATGAAATCCAACATCACGCTCATAAGCACGAGAAGGGTACATGCAGTTGCATATTGAACAACAAGGGGAGTTTAGTAAACATTTTTGGAACCAACTATAAATCCTGTCTCCAAGAAACAACAACATTAGAATCACATTCAGAAGAAAAGATCCGATGCAGGTCACTTTGGCAGAAACACATGTGACTTTGCTATCTTCTACAAACATGTGACATAATCCAAACATGTGACTTTTCTATCTTCTAAAAAAGGTGCATTTAAGGAAGAATCAACCAAAGAGGACTCTATAGTGTTAAGTACTGAGGGTCTATAATCCATAAGATCAACCTTAGAAGGAAAGAAAAAATCAACAGGGAAGCTAGAGTATACAGGAACAAACTTAGTATCACATGAGTTCAGAAATATATAAGAAAAATCAGAATCTTTAGGATCACAAATTCTTGCTCAAAGGGAGAGCCCAAAAACTCAAAAACACCAACATAAGAAGACCAATCCATGGGAATATTAGGATTACTAATAAAATTAGGGTTATACTTAGTCACAACTGAACCAACATCCAAAATAAGGTCAGACTTCATCCGAAGGAAGGAGATCATCTGAGATAGGACACATGTCTAAAATTTCAAATGGATCGACGAAGTGGAGAGCTGGCTCCACAGTATGGAAAGGATGAATCACTTCTTCAACTGTTGGTACCATGTCCAAATAAGGTAAGCATGAACATAGAGGCTTCTCCTCGGTGCAAATTCAACGCAAAGGATATGATGTCACATAGCTCACCCATGGCGGTGTAGTGCCTATTGAGACACTGGGAATCAATAAAGGAAATACTTGGTCTCTATTTGGGTCGGGAGACAGATCAAGAAAATCCAACTAATCGATAGTGAAAATTTATTCACCATGATTAAAGTACATCACATGAAACAATGTTGACACCACAGCCTGCATGGCATAAACATAATCATGTCCAAGGATCATATTGAAGTCCAAAGCGTCTTCTATCACAATGAAATCAACTAAGATAGTCATCCCACCCAAAGTAGTAGGTGTTTGAGCAATAATTCCCAAGGCTATACTAGTTCTTCTATCAAAATCTAGTAACTGACTATTAGTCAACACAAGGCTGGGAGATACCATGCCTCGCCAAGCATGAGAATACAACATAATAAATGAGGTTCCTTCATCATCAAACCAATGATAAATAATGTATTGTTCAAATTTGACCTTTATTTGGAAAGGTGTATCAGAAGGAAGGCGCAGTTCAACTAGGATATCCCAATCAAAGGAAGCAATATGAGAAATTTATGGGGGTTGATCCAAAGTGAGTTCATTTCCCCCTTGTTTAGTAAGTTCTGAACTACCAGTGAAGAAAATGTGACTATCAGACACTTCACTCTCCAAAAGAAGAGTGGGATTGATTGACAATGGAATTGATTCAACTACTTCATGAAATTCAGTGTTTGAAGGGAGAGTGGGATTGACTAAAGATGACATTGGATCAATCACATAAGGATCACTCTTTGAAATAAGAGTGGGGTGAACCAAATATTGGATTGGTTGGACAACTTGATCAACCAAAGGGTTTGAGAAATTGATCAACCAAAGGTTGAGTAGGTTGTTGAGAAACTATAGGTTATTCACGAGAAGGAAATTATTGAGTCTTGGACCACACTCTTCACACCTCTGTAATAGCAGGGCACTAGTGAGTAATATGATCTCCCTCACATATATTAGGAACATAATTTTTCACTTCGAAAGACAATTGTTCTCAATGGTGTTAACATGACTAGCAGTGCTTGATTATTTTCTCTCAGCATGACCTACATAGGTTGATATTTTTACCCTACCATGACCTACAGAGGCTAAGAGACTAGGTCTAGCCTGACTAAGAGAGGCTAGTTGTTGAGAGACTTCAGGATGTTCAAAAATAGGATATCCTTGGAACCAAACTCTTCATACCTATATGATGGAAGGAAATAGATAAGCAAGGTGGTCTCCCTCACAAATATTACAAGGAAACTTGGGCTTGTGTTTTGAACGGTTAGTATTTTCAATAGTGTCAACATGAATCGTAGTGGCTAATTGTTTTCCCTCAGCATGAACCATAGAGGCTAAGAGACTTCTCCTAGCATGACCTGAAAAGGCTCACAGAATGCATCCAACATGACTTGCAGAGGTTTGATGGGTAGGATCAATATGCTTTGTAGCAGTTGAATGTGTTCCCCCATCATGACCTTCAAAGGATGGGTGGATGGATCCAACATGACTTGCAGAGGTTGGATGGGGAGGTTTATCTTGATCTACAGAGGTTGAACAGGTTCCCTCGGCATAAACTATAGAGGCTGAGTGACTGGATCCAATGTGACCTGGAAAGGTTGGAAGGATCCCACCAGCATGATCAACATAGGTTGGATGGTGAAGATCAAATTGAATTGCAGAGCTTGAGTGCTTAGATCCAACATGACCTGCAGAGTTTGGATAGGTTCCCCCAGCATGAACTACAGATGTCGGGTGGTGTGGTTCAATTTGACCTACAGAGGTTTAATGGGTTCCCCCTTGATTAGGTGTCTTCTTCCTATTATTCCTTCATTTACTCCTTTTATACTGTCGGTTACTAGTATCAGTACTTTCACCACATGAGGTAGAAGGAGGAGGAGAAGAAACTATAGGTGAATGGGAAGCAATGTTTTGATTCCCTTGATATAAGGAGCTTACTTGAGAAGCATCAGGAGAATTCAGGACAGTTGGAGTGGAAAACAAACACAACGGTAGCCCTAGGGTGAATCTCAATAGATTCAAGGTGGTCATCAAAGGAACGCCAACATTCCCTGTGAGAGGCATAGTATAAAGAGTTACCAGAATTGGGATCTCTTGGTTGGATTTCAAATGGGTGTTAGCCATAGTTTCAAACAATAATACAAATTCTGAGATCGACAGGAAACGAACAGTACAAATAACATACCACTAGAAAAATACCTAAGTATCAATCGAGGAAAACAAAGATGACTTCCAAAGGAAATTATGGGATGATAAGGGCCCAGAACTAACCAGTGAAGGAAGGAGATTAGTTACTTGGACTATACTGAGGTTACATTCCAATTATACCCTATGTGCACTAAAAATATCCTTCAAATGTCACTCATGCAAGATATTAGGATACAATATACTAAGGTTACCAAAATCACAAAGAAAATCTGATAGAACAGTTGGCAGTCCAGCCGATGCACATGGGCAAGGTAGAAAATCATAAAAATCAAGCATTACCAGGTACCACATAGGGCCGAGAGGAGGTACTGGGTGAGTTTCCAAACATGTAACAGCTACGGTGTATACTTTAGTGAGAAGCAGAGGGGTATCTCCAACAACATAGTATTGCATGACCTCGTGCTTGACTCCTATGTGAGTGGAGCTTTCCGGTGTCTTTCCCAGCGAATTTGGATTTCCTAATAGATAGGCCACTATCTTTGAGTTCAAATTTTTGGGCAGTTAAGATACCCATAACACAAAACACTATCCTAGACTAGTGTGTACCATCCCTATAAACAAGCAATTACTATTAAACTTTAAATATTAAGCGTTTATTTTAAAGGGTTGTCAATTACTCAAAGCCGGTGGCGGAGGTGAAACCAATGGCATTTTGACTCAATGTTGAAACAATATGACTAAGCAATGACAAATGAAATGCAAAAAGAAAAAAAATTCTCTTTTTTTTCAAATAGAAACTTGAAAGCCACAAAAGAACAATTTCTTTTTATTTTTTCAAGAATAATGATATGCAGTGCATTAAAGAAAGAACACTAATCTACATTCCTATTAAACAACTATATGTTCTTTTTATTTTTCTTTAATAAATGCAAAATAAAAACTACCTACAAGATAAAGTATGTAGACAACAAGAACAAAGCAAAAGGAACTCTGCTATACAAACACCAAATAGACTCTAGAATGCCCTAAAGTCAGTATAAACCCTAGTTGGAAGGAAGGCTTTCATAAGAGACAAGTCAAATACTTTGGGAAGGTGAAGTTCACCAACAAAAGAAGAAGGAAACAAGGACCAATAAGCTTCTAAGTTTAGATAAATATCACTAACAAAGGTTGACCAGGAACATAAGCCAAAAATCAAACCAAGCAAAGGGGTTGGGGGGGATGAGAAAAGAAAAATCCCTAATTATACAAAAGGAATTACCACCTAAATAAAGAGAACCCTAAATGGATGACACTAAATCCCTGGAGACATGCACCTATGGAGGACCCCATAAGACCTACCAAGCAACCCTTAAACAACAGAAAAAAACACAAAAATAAGGAAAAAACATTGTTTTAGGGGCATACGTGAGTTTCCCTACTGACAGGTCATGTGGCATACGCATGTTGATAGTATATTAGGTCCCGTGTACATCCCATACACATGAATGTGTATTCTGCAACTTGCAAATGGGTGGGAAAACTCCCAAATTTTTTGAAAAACTTCCTTAGGAAGGTAGGGGAGATGTACTATCAGACTGAGAAGGTGTTTGTAAGTGGCAAGAAGGACCTGAAACCTTGCCAAAAATTGGAAGAAAGACAGAGAAAACCCAGATAGACAAGGCTCTCCCTAGTTGAGTTCCCAGTTTTGTTTTAGAGGAAAGTTTCCTATGGCTCGGGTTTAACATGCCATCAACTTACTAGGCTTGAAAGAGAGATGCAAATGGTTCTGCAAGTATATATAAACAAGTTCATAGATTGGAGTGGTTCATACCTTAGCCAAACAAAGGCTGATCCAAGAATACCTTCCATCATCTTCTTTCTTGTCTTTCTGTAAGAGACCTGCAAAACAAATTATACCTTCCTCAAACCATTATGACCACATGTAAAACAATGATAATTAAAGTAATACGAAATCCTAATATGATTAACATAAACATCTGATCACAAACAAAGATTCAATCACACATTGAACAATGATTTGGGAAGAATAAGGACATCACATCTTTGTTAATCATGAAAATAAGTACAAATATACCTTCTCTTCAAGTTGGGCACCTCACAAAACCTTGATCTGGTTCTGCTACTTCTCTTCTCCAAGGAAATTAGCCTCCAAGCTCTGCAACACAAGGAGGTAGCTTCTAGGGAAAAGGTGGGGGGATGAGAGTCTCAATTCCTCCTTCATAATAATGCAATGATTCAAGTCCCTTATAATGTATTTATATACCTCTATTTATATGTTTATGAATAGATAGGGTCAAATAAAAAGTAGTTACTATTGAAGGATTCAGTTGCATAACCACCCAAACTACCAAAAAATTGAGAAACATACATTTTTTACATGTACAGGAAAAAATATGTGGGATGCAGTGACAATAGTTGCATATACATGCAGGTTTCAGTGACAATAGTTGCATATACAAATGGATACGCAATTTTTAATGTCGATATCTTCATACACAAAGGGATACGCGGGTACAATGTATGACACGTTGCGTGTACAAAGTGGAATACACAGGTACCATGTATGACAAGTCGTGTATAGGTAAATTATGCTCATTTTAAGGGTACTTTTGTGAATTTTTATACTTTTATTTATTCTAGAAAGTTTTAGCTCACTTAGATACCTTTGGAACAGTGTGGATAATAGTTCAAACAGAGTTACAGAACTCTAGACATGGCTCCTCCAAGATAGGTTGTTTTCAGTGACTTTCATGGACTGTCGTCATGGAAGTGTCGACATGCGACGGAATCATGGGAAAGTGGTCATAGGAAGAGATGTGTCATTTTGGTCTATAACACCTGCACTCAAAATGATTTATTCCCAAAATTGTTACAAAGATAGAAATTAGCGAAAAAGGGTTGCATATTTATGTTTTTCACTAGTCTTCTTGGAATTTTATTTGTCCTCCTTTCATTTTGAAAATAATCATTTTTTTTTATTGTCTTCCTTTTTAATTGATTATTTGAGTACATAAACATAAATATTTTTGTTTCCATCTCGTATTGTGGGAGAGGATTGTTCTCACTTCATTTGTTTGTCATAACCCAATAAAATTTTATTACTAGATAATCTTTGGTAACTTAGGATGTCATCTAGAGTTTTCGAGTTGATCACAAATTTTGATTGAAAGGACTCTACACCAAACTTCTTTATAAGTAAGACTAATTCATCCTCAAATTTGTGTAATTCTTGATCTTTTTTCTTGAGATGTTGTTCTAGACTTTTTTAATCCTTTTTAGCTTATTGAAGCTGATTATTTAAGTAAAAAATAATACCTTTTGTATCATTGTCTTTCTTTTCAACCTCTGTCATTTTGGTTTTCAATTTTTTATACATCCTTTTATACTTCCTTAATTATTCAATAGAACTTATGTGTTCTACTTCAAGGTGTACCACTCCTTCATATTATTCTTTAGGATTTTCGTCTTTATTCCCATGAATAGAGATTTTGATTCTTCATATCCACTAGACTCATCTCAACATCTATCATCCATGAACTAAAAGGTATTTTTTTATTTTCTTTCCTATATTCCCATTTTTTATATTCAAATATTCAGGACACTCGTCATTATGTTCATATTTTGGATAAGGACATTTGGAAGTAAACGCAACTAATTCCCCCAAAGTTGAAGCATTTTAAGTGTAATTTCACTTTGTACTTACTCGTGCCTTTCTTAAGATTTTTAACAAGATGTGATTCTTCATCATCAAAGTCTTGTGATTGAATCTTTGTTTTGTATTTCTTTGCTTCTTTATATCGCTTTAGATCCACTTCCTTCTTTTGATAGTTATCTTGTCCAATCATCATCTCATAATTCCATATAGTTCATTCATGGTAATTTTGTCAATATTTTCTCTAGTTTCTAGGGTGGAAATATTAGGATTGTAAATCATTGGAAGTTATCCTTGTTAACCCAAAAAATCCCACAATGATCTCTGCATGACCTACACCACCTAAAGACATCTACGTATGACCCTTATTTGATCCCATTTGACCCCCACGCCCTCAACAAAGCTTAAAAATATGAAAAGGGGCTTAAAAACCCCTAAAAAGTGCCAAAATAGCTCTGATAGGGGCTAAAGCCTCCAAAAACGGGCTAAAACCCATCAAAGGAGCTTAAGACTCCCAAAAGAGCTAAAGACTAAGCGAAAGGGGCTAAAATCCTAAAAAAGGGGCTAAAGCCCCAACCAAGGCCTTAAAACCCTAAAAATATTGAGAAAAAGTATAAATAGAGGGGTCGGGGTCACTCTCAAATCACTCCTTCACTCCCTAACGTTATGTTTCCCATGTGAGTTCCTTGAGACCATTTTCCACTCAAGACATTCACCCTCCCTCTCCTCCATTCCTCCATTGAGCCATAGCTCCCCATTCCAAAGAGCGGTGCTCTCCCAAGCCAGGGCATGGTGGCCCATTCCAACCAGAAGGTATACTTGTCTTTTCATGTTTTTTCTTTCATAGATTGTAGTTTTCTAACATTGTTTGTTTGCAGTTTTATTGCTTAACATTGTCTTGCGGGTTTCCATTGATTAATTGCAGGTCTTTTTGGTTTCCTAACAGTTGTATGTCGGGTCTTGGAGCTTAACCCTAACCTTTTGTGCAGAGGGGTTTTTCATCTCGTTTCTGTTTATTTCTTTTTGCTCTTTCATTCTCATAGGAACCCTACCCTTCCATCCTATAGACAGAAGGGAGTTGTTCCTTCTCTGTAGGTAGGGTGAAAGCCCTACTACAGATTTGGCGACCATACCAGGTCGATCCCACAAGATCCCTGGACTGTTTTTATAAGTTTTAGTTTGTATTTCTACTTTCTTTCCCTAGTTTAGTTTTCTTTCAAATCTAGATTAGATATATCGTTTCCTGCATTTCCAGTTACTGTTGAGCCTCCTCAAGGCCAAACCGATCCCATTTGGCCATAGTACAGGTTACTGTCAGCCGGATTTGACTCAAGTTCAAAAATTTTCACCTTTCAGAGAAGGTTGCTCTTAGCAGGCTAAAAGGTGCGACCAGGTTTCTCATTCAAGCTCTAAAGGTGAGACCAGGTCGCTCATTTAGGCCCGAAAGGTGTGACTTCAACCCAGAAGTCACACCGCTTCTGTCTGCAGAAATGAGTGACCCCCTCGCCTCTTTTGGGCAAAATTTGGCGACCCCCTGGCCACTTTTTCCCTGAGAAGAGCGATCTATCTCTCAAATTAGGATTTTTAAAGATTAGGGACTATTAGTGCGGCTCAACCGCCTATGTCCATCAAACCTGTGTCTATTTCCTTTCAGTACCTGTTCATTTTATTAAAACATGTGTAAACCAATGGTAAATTGAATGGCTAATTGATTAATGCATCTGTTTAATGCTTCAATCAGGAAATTACTGTAGGTTTCAATTCTTAAGTTGAAATTAAAATATTACCTATCCCTTCCTCCTCTACCCATTCATCACCCTTCGGGGTATTCTGGGATAAGACGATGGGTGAAGCTCGTATAGTAATAGGCACTTCACCTGTCATTTTTCAAAACTGTTAAAAACGAGTGACATGGAAGGTACAGGGGGTAGTAGGCCCAGGGGGCCTCACAATGCTCGGCGTCCTCCCTATTGACTGACCTTGCATTCAGAGGGTGACCTAAGGATATACAGATGGGCTAAGTCCCATTGTTTTGAGATCTTAGCACCCTTTCCTAGTTGAAGAGAAATACAGGTGTAAGGCAGTCGCCTAGTTAGTCTATCATAGTTCAGATTCATATATGGTACATGCATTAGAGTAATTTTGGGGTCTAAAATGGGCCTCCTAAGGAAAATAATAAAATAATAGTTAAAATAATAAAATAATATTGATTAATTTTGGAGGAAGAAAGAAAAAAACTTCTTTTTGTGTTCGTATTTTCGACATATCTCCCTGTGTTTTTATTCAAATTTCAATCGAGAGAGCTCGTTGGATGCGGAATTTCATTCCACATCCAACAAGTACCCACAATGCATACTTTTGACGGACCCCACTACCCCAAAAATAAGAAATACCTGAAAAAATGTGATGATGATGTCATCATCATGTTTTTTCAGGTATTTCTTGTTTTTGGGGTAGCGGGGTCCACCAAAAGTATGCAGTGTGGGTACTCGTTGGATGCGGAATCAAATTATGCATCTAATGAGCTATCCCAATCGAAATTTGAGTAAAAACACAATGAGATATGTCGAAAATACGAACAAAAAAAGTAGTTTTTTTTAATGACAAATATGTCAATTCAACCATTATGGTTGACTTATTTTATTGAAATTCTATTGGTTCTTGAATTCCAACACACAACAACTTATTTTGGTATGTTTTCTTATAAGGCCCATTTTAGACCCCAAATTTCCTCTAATGTTTAAATTTATGTTTATCATTTACTGCTTTCATCAAAAATGTTCTAAACTCTATGGAATATTCATAAACCATTCAACCAGCCACTAAATACAACTGAAAGACAAAAGTACATTAGCAAAAACCATACCATACAAAACAACCAAACTCAGTTCATGACGCTGAGAAATCCATTAAAATCTATAATTTACACTAAGTAAAAAATCTACAATCTTTGAGGACATAAGTCCCTGACTGCCTTAACCATGGGATGTACTTGGGCTCATCCAAGAAACTCATTGTGAGGAGTACCACGGGAACCCCAAAGTAGCTACTCGCTGAGAGGAATTGCCAAGTGAAATGGGCAATGACCCCCACCGATTGATTAGCACTCCCATGACGAAAAGGCCAAGCGTTGTCTTCTAGCAGTCTTGGTGGTCGAGTGACCACTTGAAGCCAATAGGAAGCCATTAAAACTGGGGTCCAAAAATCATTACCATATTTCACCATTTTAACATACAAATCAGACACACTTGATCCCCCACGTTCTTAGTCATCCATCAGAGGCGATCCACCATAGTTCGGGTCCTTGAGCCAACACCCTCAAGACCATTCTCAATGACCCTCTACACCATCAGAGGGCCACACAACCTCTGATTCAGACTTAGAATCATCCCAATCTAAGCCAGACCTGCATACTGCACCATCAAGCCCCATGGCGGGTGCAAACCCGGATCCATTTTTTGGATTAGTGATTTGCAGTGGACCCATGTCCACACCCCACACCACCACCAACACCTCTACTGGTGGCCCCAGCATGGTCATGCAAACCATCATAAGCCAGCTACCACCACCCATATTAATCAGTCAAGTTGTCCCACCGGTAACACATGGGGGCAGTGTCCCTTCCACCCACATTGTCCCACTTGGCATGCTTGGGGGTAGTGGCCCTTCCACCTGCACTACCCCTCCTATCACACATGAGGGAAATGGCCCTTCCACTCACAAAGTTCCTTTTACCACACTTGGGGGCAGTGGCCCATCCATAACGGTGCCACAAGTACCCGCAGTTATGCAGGCGCATCATGTCCCTGCAAACCCCACCACCATTGCTACCCCATCTCATATCAACCTTGGGTCAAACCTTTATTTCATGGCATGTCTCAACCTACCTGACTTGGCTTAGTTAACAAATGAACCTATCCTCCATCAAACGTTTTGGCATCCCATGCCAACCAAGATTCCCTCAGACATTCCCAAGTTTGAAGGGAAGGTAGGGGAGTGCCCCTAAACGTACATCATGACGTTTCACCTATGGTGCTCATCAAATAGCATTGTAGATGATTTGATTAGCCTAAGACTGTTCCAACGCACCCTCACAGGTGTTGCAACCAATTGGTACATTGAGCTACCACAAGCCAAGTACCCGGATTTTAACTCCTTGGCATTCATGTTCCAGAAATATATCCAAATCCTCGTTAGATATGACGAAGGGGTGAAGATATTGCTATCTTTCCGCCAGAATACTGCAACCCACATCACCGACCACATCCATGAGTGGCGGGGACGTCGTAGTTTTTGCAAGATTCAAATTGATGACATGATATTCCTATATTGGTTCCTAAAAAATTTGCTACCAACTATAGAAAAAAACGTCGCATCCAAACGTCCCCAATCCGAAGAGGAGGCCATCTTGAAATCCCAATAGTTTGATCTGATCTATGCATAGTCTGGATACGTTTACACTGTCATTCTAGATGCTCCCTGTGTGGGTACCTCCTATCGGGATGCACCAGGGGCATCCCATGTCGCAGATGCAATCATAGGTTCTGTCTCCCACCAACCATAGCACTGTCCGAAACCACTTGCAATACCACCACAACCAAGAAACACCCCTAGTGTTTCCTACCAAAACCAAACTCTAAACTATGCAAGAATGATGTCCCAATCCGGAGCCACAACTTCTTATGCAAAACCTGTGCCACCGCAGTAGGCCCAGGCATTAGCTTGGCTGACACAACAATATGTGGGACAAATGCCCACATTTGTGGCACCAGCACCCACCCAAGTCTACTGTGCACCACCGGTATAAGTTGTTCAAGCCCCTGCCCCTACTCCACTTGCTCGATTGGGATAGGTGTTTGCACAGCAAAACCGTCCCAACCAGCCATGTCCCAACAACTAACAAGGGAAAGCCAAGAATAACCAACCCCAGAACCAAGGCAACAATCAACCACAGGGAGGTAGTCAACAACTAAATCCTCCCAATAATGCTGTGGCGAACCCTCCAGCCCAAAATCCTCAACGACCAAATGCACCAAGACGCAACGCTTTGTTGTGTACAAACCAGCGATGCACATTATGTGAGTTCTACGGGAACTACACACATGAGTGTCCCTTCATGGGTCGCTCTAAGTAGGCCATTAGGAAGGAGGCTCAACATGCCACTAATACAACAGAACAAGCCCAAACCAACCCGACACCAACAGGACCTCCTCCTATAGTGCTCCGAAACCCATTACCAATCCAAGGACTGGTGGCAACTGTAACCCCTCCCCAACCTAATCCCAACACCCCGAGGGCACCGCCGACGAAAGAAATAGGTCTTCACCACATGCTAGCTACAACAACCGAAGAGGTCAATTTATAGACTAGACAAAACCAATATGAAACCAACACTGAACCCACTGACACATCAGTGACATCTACGTCCAAAACAGCCAATGCACCTCTTCAGTTACCCCCTTTCCTGTGCCCCCCCATATGACAGGTTGCCAACAACACCACCGCTAGAGCTGTTGTGAGCTACAACATCATGGATGATTTGGCCCAAACACCTACCGCCATGTCCACTCTTAAGGTACTCAAAACTTTCCCAACGTAGCGAAAAGCCTTACTAGCCACCGTTGGTGCCATGGACCCCTCTGACTCCAAGTTGATCACATTTGACACAGAGAATGGAGAACTGCAGATGCCATCAACCATGGCCTTCCAAATCCTGGTGTCTATCCAGAATTTGGTCATGCACTGGTGCATAGTGGATTAGGGGGCATCCACGTCTGTTATGTCTACCCTAGTATGGCAGAAGCTTGGATCCCCATTTTTGTAGCCATCATCTACTACTCTGCGGGATTATGATGGACATCCCACTAAAGCCAAAGGAATCCTCCCTCATGTCCCCATCACATTATCCAGGAAAATAGTACTAATTGGCATAAAGGTTGTAAATGCTCAATTGGGCTATATCCTTCTTCTCGAAAGAAGTTATATGTATGCCATGACAGTCATAGCATCAACTGTTTTCTATCCCATGATGTTCCCCCATGATGGGAAAATTGTGACAGTTGACCAACTGACTTATCATGATCCACAAGGGCTAACGACACCCTCCAACGTTATCCCTATGATCAACACCATTGATCCACAAGGGCTGACCACACCCGCTAATGTTATCCCTGTGGTCAACACCATGGCTGACAACATACCAGCCTCCCCATTGTTGAATGTGGGCCCTAGGTTGTTTGTCAATACCACCATGACGGATTATTTGCCCTTAGTTTCACCACTGCTGACACCAAATGAGACTGCATGTTTTTGCATGCTCTCATCCAGCATTGTTGCACCCAAACAACAACCGCGGCCACAGCCACAATCGCAACCACAACACCGTCCACAGTTGCAACATCAATAGCATCCGCAACATCATCCGAAGCTGCAACATTATGCACAACCACAACCACAACCTCACCCCCACATACAACCATTAGGGAGTTATCTAGGATCCTACTCATTCCACACAATTCCCTTCCTCTTTCCCCCATCTAGTGTCATGAGCAAGCCAATAATGCTTACCTTAAACTTACCCAATTCTACATTGGGAATTCCCGTGTGGTACATAGATCCACCGGCTCAACAACCAATGCCAAGTTAGACTTAACCCCTGTGCAACCCATTGCGGTCAAGTCTCATCCTCCACCCGGCCAACAAAAACCAACCATCGCACCCACACTACCCCACCCAAAAAGGGCTAGGGAAAAAAATGCGAAAGCTACCACTGAAACTCGACAGATCCCACCTTGCGCCATCTACAAAGAATAGGGCCACCCAACTCAAAAATTCCCTAAGATTCTCATAATCCACGCGCATTTGGATGCCATGGATACAATGAAAAACCTTCCCGTGTTTGAACTCCCAAGAGGGCCAATAATGAGAAACAAGGCATTGAGAACAAATCATGCTTACAGCCTTTGCAGATTGTATGGACACTATTCTCACCACTGCCAGGACTTGTCTGAGTTTTGAATAACTTTAGCCATCCTTTGACAACATGCCCTTGAATATGATATCACTATGATCAAAGAGGTCCATCCCCCACCTCCTTCTTCAGATACCATGTCCATCTACATGATGTCTAGCTCCATAGACCCCCTTATCTCTACCATCACTGATGGTCCATCATACCTGTCTCTTCATTTCTTCTGCAATGATGAGGAGATTCTTGAAGTCTTAACTACCCTGGAATACCCATGGAACGACATGCACCATCCATAGCCAGAGAACCATCCACAGTTGCAGCACCAACCGCAACCGCAGCTCCATCCACAACTGTAGCTCCATCCGCAACCACAACCCCAGCCACAACCGCAACCTCAGTTACCAGGGAAACATTGGGGTTCATTCCCACTCAACATGATCCTTTTCCTTTTCCTTTTCCTTTTCCATTTCCTACAATCCGGGATCGTGAGTAATTTTGTCTTGGCAACCCATAATTTATAGGATTTCACACTAGGAGTTCCTGTGTGGTACCTTGAACCACCTACCCTACCTATGAGGCCCCAGGATGTGTTGACTCATGTCCAGCCAATTGAGATGATGTTGCACCTACCTCCGGGTCCATCAAATACTCCTCCCATCTCCAAGCCTGCCCCTCTTCCTTGAACAAAGACAGAGGAAAAATCCACCAAAACCACAATCAATACGATTTACATGATCGCTAGCACCATTTGCCCTTCCATCTCATCGGTTGGAGAAGATCCACCTGACCTATCTCGGCACCACTTATGCGATGATGGAGAGATATGTAAGACCTCCTCTGGTTTTACCCCATTCCCTTTAAACCAAAGTGTGGAATCATTTATTCCCATAAAAGACTAGATTTCGTCACCCCAGCTTGCCAATGACCTTCATCTAGGTAAGGGGGCATACCTATTCGCTGACTCAAATGGTCGCCTCTTGAAGAAGCTACATAACAGGCTCTACCTGAAGAGAGTCTATGCCTGATACCACCACTATGAGTCCCTTATAGTGTAGTTTTTTCCTTTTTGTTTTACAATGTTTTTACCACAAATCAGAGACCCCCATTCAGGGGCAGCATCATTAGCTTCTAATTCAGAGTCTCCTAGAGCCTATTCGAGACACCCCTCACACCTCTAGGCTCAAATTTTTATCCTCTATCTTCTAATGAGACCATCGTCTCATGTTTAATAAGTAATTTTCAGGACCACTTTGTGGAAGTTACCTCAATTTATGAGTCACATCATGGTGATGCAAGTGTCTTCAGACCTGTACTTGCATCACACTTGACTACTGCCACTCATGCTGGTTCTTGGGCCACCGCCCGTAAGGCGCATGACTTTATTTTAGCATATAGCTGTCTAAACCATCCACCGCACCTTATGCGGGTCCCCAGGCCACTTCCCGAAGGAAGGATCATTTCTTTTGCATGTACTTGGCACATAACTACCTCTGGACTTGCATTCACATCACATGTAGTAAAGTTCATCCACCACAACTCACACACATCTATCCTGACCTCTGTTTGAGAGCCATCTCGGTTTGCATTCCTCTACCACACTTATTTGCATGCCTCTGTCGCGATCCATCCCACACATGTATTGATATGTTTAAGAGCCACTTGCTCCATACATACTGCATGGATGACCTTGGGACCACTGTCCACTGTCCCGGCATGGGGCACCACCTGTACCACCGCGATCGGTTGACCACACTAGAGTTTCATTTAAGCTCTTTTTTACTCCTAAAATAATGAAAATATGGCTGAGCGTAGCTGCTTCCTTTCCCGATCGTTAAAGTATGGGAAAGGGCATCGACATCATCTCGTTTATCTCCTTTTGTAGACTATGTATACCATCAAATGAAAAGGACCACCTTGGCACATTCAAGCCAAGACTATTCCCCTCTGCATCCTTTTATTCTTTCTCGGGTAGAGGGCTGAACTTTATGAATAAGTTCACCATGGGTTGTCATTAAGCTCTTTTCCAGCCTTCTCCTCAAGAAAATATTACCAAGCAAACTTGGTTTCGTTCATGATCGTAAAAGTATCTGAATGACCGTGCAGTCAATACAGGTTTAACATTTTCCTTCCTAATTGGACTACTAACGGTAAAGAAGTCTGTCATCCCCTAAAGGATGGGTGAGCTCTCTTATGTATACTTTTATCCTTTTTCAGACATATGAGACTACCAATGAAAAAGATCCCCCATTGGAGTCTTCTTCATGCTTTCATACTCTCTAAGATTGAAAGCACTGTCGAGCATTTACTTTCTCAAGCTCGCCAAAAATCCACGAGATCATACCACAACGGTGTCCCTAGACACCAACCAACAGATAACAGTTTGGCAGCATTCCCACTTTGGGACACCTTTTTTCAGAGTACTCTGTGATGTGTCTTCCTTGGATCCCATCAATATCAAAAGTTTCTACGTCCCCCAAGTATTTCCCATCTGTAGTGACAATCCCAGTATTACAGCGATGATCCCTTTCCCATGAGTTAGTTTCATTTGTTTCTTGGTCCACCTTGCCATCATAATTTGAACAAAGGAAGTTTGAGTCCACTACACTCCCTCTGCCCCTATTCAACTCCTTCCCTTCCCCCCCATTCAGTGGGTCAGTCCTCATATTGTCTCACATCTTTCGGTTACCTCCCTCATGATTCTGGTCAAGGAAACACCATGGCCTTGACTAGGGGAAAGTCTCCCTCTGTCGAGGATAACACATGTATTCCAAAGGATAGACCCAGAGGTCCTTGTATCCTAGTTGATGAGTTCCTTGGACCACTTGAGAGGAGTCCTTAGTGCCTCTTGGGATGGTTGTTTCTCATGTGCTCGACTCCAGCTACATCATCGCACCGGTGAGATTTGTACAGGGTATTGGTTCATGCAGTATTTGGTTGAAGACCCCCGATGTCACTTGACTCTAGCACATTGATAAGTATATTTGAGGTATCCCAACAAGTTCATGTCCCTTGTGATTTCTGGGTTGCATTGAAGACAGTCTTCAGAAGCCCCAACTATGCTTCTATATAGATCTATGATTGACGCAGCATATTTGTACCACAGAGACTCTAACTCTCCGTCAGTGAGTCCCTACAGCTATGTACCATTCTAGATCCAGTAGGCCATCAGTTGTGAAGATATAGCATTCCATGAGAATTCCATGGGTCCAATGTAACATTCCTTCATATAAGTATTGTATTTAGCCCCTCATTGAGGGAACCATTATTGTAACAACAAATGTACATGATCAACTCTTGTATTATAGAGCTTAGATTACATTATTATTTTGACATCGTTACGAGCATGGGGATGCTCGCCTCATCCATATGCATGTCACACATTATTTGTATCTCACCCATTGATGGGAACCATATTAATACAAAAACAAAAAGCCACCATGCCCCAGCCCAAGAAGCACCACCTCTCCCCAAGAAAATCCTACGATGTCCGTCAACCATACGATGAGCTCCTTCCCTCACACATCAGGAGGCAATCTATTAACCCAAAAAAATCCCACAATGAGATCTACATGACCTACACCACCTAAATCCATCTACGTACGACCCTCATTTGACCCCATTTGACCCCCACAACCTCAAGAAGGCTTAAAAATATGAAAAGGGGCTTAATAACCCCTAGAAAGAGCCAAAATAGCTCTCATAGCGGCTAAAGCCTCCAAAAAGGGGCTAAAACCCCTCAAAGGAGCTTAAAACCCCCAAAAGAGCTAAATATTGAGCGAAAGGGGCTAAATCCCCAACCAGGGGCTTAAGACCCTAAAAATCTTGAGAAAAAGTATAAATAGAGGGGTGGGGGTCACTCTCAAATCGCTCCTTCACTTCCTAACATTATGATGCCAATGTGAGTGCCTTGAGACAATTTTCCTCTCAATCCATTCACCCTCCCTCTCCTCCATTCCTCCATTGAGCCATAGCTCCCCATTCCTAAGAAAGGTGCTCTCCCAAGCTAGGGCATGGTGGCCCATTCCAACCAGAAGGTATACTTGTCTTTTCATGTTTTTTCTTTGGTAGATTGTAGTTTTCTAACATTGTTTGTTTGCAGGTTTATTGCTTAACACTGTCTTTCAGGTTTCCATTGATTACTTATAGGTCTTTTTGGTTTCCTAACAGTTGTATGTCGGGTCTTGGAGCTTAACCCTAACCTTGTATGCAGAGGGGTTTTTCATCTCATTTTTATTTATTTCTTTCTTCTCTTTCATTCTTACTGGAACCCTACCCTTCCGTTCTATAGACAGAAGGGAGTTGTTCCTGCTTTATAGCTAGGGTGAAAACCTTACTACAATCCCAGAACTTTTTGAACTATTTCAATTTCTTCCAATTCTTCTCCTAGCCCTTGAATTGTATTAAAAAATCCATCTATTCTCTCAAATTATTCTGATACGTTCTCTTCTTCCTTCATTTCTACACTTTAAAATTGAGATTTAAATGTATGGAGTTAGGCCCTTTTTACCTTTGTATCTCCTTCATAGATGGTATTCAACTTGTCCCAATATCCTTTACTGTATTGCAATTTATCACTTTGGTAAAAATTATTCTGTTTAGTGCATATAAAATTGCATTAACATATTTTTCATTGTACCAAAATTTCTTTATTCCTTCAGGATCTGTAGAAGGCAATTTTGGATATCTCTACCCTATTTATACAGATAATGAAACTTCAAGTCCAATAGACATTAAATGACTTCTCATCCTAACACTCAAGAACACATAATATTTACGATTGAATAGTGGATCCTTGGAGGTTATTTTTTTCTTCTTGATCCATGGTGATAATTGATCTCTCTTCAAGCAGATAAACGTTTAATCAAGATGCCCCCCTTGATACAAATTATTGGAAAATCATGTAATACTAAGAGGGGGTTGAATCAGTGTTAGCTATTTTTCAAAAAATGTATCACCTTGTTTTAAAAAAATAGAGAAACAATAAAAAAGAACACAAAATTTTATCGTGGAAACCCACAGGGAAAACCACAAACACTTTCTATTAGTGCAAAATTATATTTACAAGTATTTCACAAGCATTGACTTGATGGATACGAAAACACCCGCGTTTTTTAGCTACGACTCAAGGATGCACCTAAACCATTTTTACTAGCTATGACTGGAAGGAAGCTTGAACTTCCTTCAGGCCTATAATTACTTCCCTAGCGCCTCCCTACCATCCTTAAATGATTTTTCTTTGTTTCTCTGTACACTTGTTATTTGCAATCTATGTGTACTTTTTCATTCTATTTGAAAAGATAAAGTTATTTTTATATACTTTTAATCATGCCTTTTGTCCTAATAGTCACAACTCTTGATCGTGACTTTTTACAATTAAAACTAATGTATAATTATCTTGTATGTTTAAAATTTCAAGTTTTAACAGTATGATTATGAAATATTTCGACTTCACAATCCCAACTTAGACATATCAATTTAAAACCTATTTATTACTTGATTTACAGTGTCGTTAATTCTGAATATGACTTGATCGGTTCTTATGTCAAGAATCAACCACAAAGACATATACTACGTATTCCAACGTTTTTTACTCCATCATTTCGACTTCGACTTCGTCATTTTCGAGTTAACCTTAAATCCACCAATTTTGGTTTGTATTGATTCTCATGTCGAACTAGACTCTATCCATTGTTACTAATTCGATGTCGAACTGTGAATTCGACTCAACTAAAAATGGATGAGAAGAACTCAACTTTGACTGACAATAGGTCAACTAGATTGATTTCCACTGACAATAGTTCAACAACAGGTCGACTTCTACTATAAATGGTCTATAATAGATGGACTGGGTCAACTAGGTCAACTAAGTCGACTTCAAATTTGACTTACAGAGACTCGACCATAATAGAATAGGTATAGTAGGTCAACTTCAAATTAATTAACACTTTCGATGATAGTTTGACTTCGACTTAATGAACACTTTCAACAAGATTTTGATGTTGACTTAATATTTTCCTTTGTTATTGATGAATGTTTTTGAAATCAATGACAATTATACCCAAAAACCTTACCGATATCCCTATAGCAAGAAGAGTGAAATTGAGTGTATGGTTGTAGAAATGTTAGAGCATGGCATAATTAAGCCTAGACAAAGTTCTTACTTTTCATTAGTGGTAATGGTACCCAAACAAGATGGATCATGGTGTATGTGTCTTGCTTATAGATAGCTCAACAATGTCACCATTAAAGATAAGTTTCACATTCCTGTCATTGATGAATTGTTAGATGAATTACATGGAGCAATTTTCTTCACAAAGTTGGATCTTCATTCCATGTATCATTAGATTCAAATGAAGGATGAAAACATGGACAAAACAACATTCAAAACTCATGAGGGTCACTATGAATTTTTGTTCACACCATTTGGTCTCACAAATGTGCCTTCCATATTTCAAGGTTTGATGAATTCAATTTTCAAGCCATTCCTTAGAAAACATGTGTTGGTATTCTTTGATGATATACTAATATATAGAAAGTCTTGGGAAGAACATATTCAACATGTTGACAAGGTACAACAAGTACTAAAGGAGAAAGAACTATATGCCAAACCCTGAAAAATGTTTCTTTCATATAAAAGAGGTGGAGTATTTAGGTCATATTGTATCTCATGAAGATATCGAGGTAGACCCTAACAAAATTAAAGCCATGATGGACTAGATGATTAACAAATCCCTAGATAAACTTTGAGGATTATTTGGTATGACAGGGTACTATCACAAGTTTGTTCAAAAGTATGGAATAATAGCATCTCCTCTAGAAGCATTACTAAAGAAAGATGCATTTTCTTGGACTCCAGAGGAAACTAAAAGAGGAAATGTATAAAGCTCATGTTTTGGCAACACCAGACTTCAAAATAAACTTTATTGCAGAATGTGATGCTTTAGGAAATGGAATTGGAGTTGTACTAATGCAAGAAGGACACCCTATTTCAATCACAAGTAATCCAATCAAAGGAAAGAACTTAAAAAATCCCATTTATGAGAAGCAAATGTTGGAAATACTACACGCCTTGAACCAATGAAACCCTTGTTAATATTATATAATCCTCCCTTGTCCGTATATAGTCTATTAAATCATTTTCCTAACTTAGGAGTCATTTCCTAAATCTTGGTTCCTCCATGATATTGGTGCCATTGGTGGTATTACTGACACCAGTCTGCCATTTGGTGCCACCGGTGCCAATCCCTACTATTGGCTGCTTAGGGCAGACCCAGGTTCTTATAATTTTATTTACCAACCAACAAAGAGACCCACAGTGTTGGCCCTTTTGGCAACAACCTGTGAACAGGTTGCAGTCTCACCCAAAACAGCTATGGGGTGCCGCAGAATCAGGTTTCTGCAGGCAAAAGAGGGATATTACTGTACCTTTAGCCTTAACAAAGTATACTTATACAATACAGAGCTTCGAAATTCACTTAAATATATTCGCAGTTTAGATAAACAGACAGTTACTTGCTTAACCCTTAACTGGGAATTCACAATGAAGTTAATACTTAACAATATATCTTACTTATCATTCACCGACTTATCAAATGCATAAAAACATAGCAAGAACAAAATAAAAAAAAACCACCATAACACAAGATATATGTGGTTCACCCCCAGTGTAGGGGCTACGTACACAAAAATGCATTTATATTCAACTCTTTACAAACACACAGTTCTGATCTGTGCACTCAGCTGCAGATCTTCTCAACAACCCAAAAACTGCGCACTAAGCTGCATATCCTTTCTTCCAAAACCCTCTGTGCAATCAGCTGCAGAGGTCATCCATGCACTCAGCTGGGACTTAACCTTAACAAAACCCTCTGCGCACTTAGATGCATAGGTCATCCACGCACTCAGCTAGGAATTAACCTTAAACCCAAAAATAGGCCTTAGCTTCTTTGCATCAAATTATCATCATACCAAAAACCTTCGAAAAAATCTCTTTCTCCTTTACATAAGTGCCTATTTATACTAGTGCACTATTACAATACCATGTGTTTAAACCATGGGCTTAAAAACCATGAGTTTAAACCATGGGTTATTTACAAAAAGAGGGGTTTCGACCCAACCCCGACACCCCTAATACTATTTTGGACCGCAACTCCACTTACAATCTTCACACCAAAACTGTGGAGTTGCAAAAATTAAGGACCTTCAAGGTCCGCACCCCAACAGGCCCCTAAGACTCACCAGTGTCCCGTCACGGGGAACTCTGCTACTTTTTTGGTGGGATAATCTTGTTGGCGAAGATAGTGAACTGCTTGTTGAGGCTGTACATGATATCTTCGGCTGCTTGCTCCTTCTCCACTATCTCCTGCAATGCTGCTGCAGATGCTTCGCTAGTCTTTTCTTGTGCGAACGCATCATACTCCTTTATGAATTTGAGCTGGTTGTCTGTAGTAGTACTCATCTCCAAGGCCTCATTAATGAGAGGTTGCACAAAGCTCACTAACAGTGTCTCTTTTCTTCTGCAAGACTCAATTTCTTGCTGGAGCTCATTGCTATGCTTCACCTTAAGCATCTTCTGCATGGGAGGCAATGTCTTGATTTTCTCTTTGACTGCATCCAACTCTGTCTGTCACTGCTTGATGGTTTCTTGCAGCTTTTCTACTTCTGGGTTGTCCTGCAAGTTTTCCCAGGCATCAACACTTTCGTCCAGTAGCTTTGATGCACTGCTCACAAGATCTGAGATCTTCATTGCTGAGGCTTGAATATATCTGCGACGTTGCTCCCTGACCTCTGGTGGACTCTCAGGAATAATGCGAAGTTGAAGCTCCGCAATCTGAGCTTCATGCTCTGCTTTCATCTTCTCTATCAGGCTTCGAGACTATTGTGCATAGTCTTTCAGCTTGATGATTCTCTGCTCCGGTTCTTCTTCAGCCTGCACGTTGAAGTCAGGGAGAATTTGACATGCCTCATGCAATACTTGCGCCAGTGCAACCTGCTTGCTTTCTGCTTCCCTCCTCTTCTGTTTCGCTTCTTCCAACTATGCTGCAAGGCTCTCACTCTGCTTCATGGACTTCTCTAGCTGCCTCTGTGAGTAGCTGTCACATTCTCGGATCTCGTTCATGATTGCGAACTGACAAAGATGCAGCTTCGGCATAGATAACTTGGCGTAGTCTATCTCAACTGTCATATTCATCTGCGATCGAGATGCTGCGTCAGTTATTATGAGGGCTGCACTTGGGAACTGTCCTCTGTTGCTTCTGGCTAGCCATTGCTGAGTATCTGGCTGTGTGCCTACTGGGGCATTGCTTGCTGCAACGCCATTCGCTGATCTTTCTGCTAACGCCTTAAGTTCTTCAATATACTACACTACACCAGTGAGTGCATCAAGGTGCGTAGCTGCAAACTCTGACCATTTGCTGGTTAAGACCTCTGTAGACTTCGTCAAAGCCTGATCAAGCTCTTCCATTATCAAAGCGGGCTCTTCAACGATGTTCTTTCCCTTTGACTCCTTAGTTTTCTTTCTAGGCGAAGGCTTCGTAACTTCCTCTGCTTCAGGGGACTTGCGCTTATCTGGGTGATCGGGGTCTGAAATGGTTTTGACCGATTCCTCTTCTTCTTCATCTGCTCCGTCATCGCCACCGTGGTCATATCCACTCTGTTGTGACTCATCTTGTTCTTCTGTTTCTTCTGGTGGGTCATTCTGCTGTGTCTGGCTAGGACCTGCGCCCACATCTGTTACTGGGGGAACTGGTATGCTCGGTCTTGTTCCTGCGTCCTTCATCCATTCAGTCGGCCATTGCTGAACTACTGCGACGATGTCTTCCTGGGTCACCACGTATGGCAACTTCAACCATTTATGCTTGTTATCTGTGTGGGCCTGGATGAATACATGATGCATGTCAGCCCTGAAATTGGCCACTCCCACATACTGAGAAAATAGCTCATTATTGAGCTGCGATATCTTGAGGATCTCATATGAAATGTTCATGGTGTAAAAGGTGAACATGTAGTTCGCCATCTACTGCAGGGACTTATCCTGCGAGACCCATAGAGATGCATACCTTGTGGTGGTAGGCATATCCAGAGGCACATCAAAAAACTGTGCCTCGGTAGGCTCTCTCCATCCTACTACTGCAATAAGCACTAACAACCATGAGTAATGAAAGGGTCTACCTTTCTCCTGCACATCACATACATCTTCAAGCAACTCCTTAGCAATGTACGCTGACCAATTGTAACTGTAGCCTTCGGCACAGTTCGTAGCAATACTAAAAATCGGCGCAGGTACTTCATTTGGTCTGCACTTCCGCATTACTTTGCATTCTAGGAGCTCTGCAGTGAAGCGAATGTTCTGGTGTTGGATTGTCGAGTTTTGATACCCTCGCTTTCCTTTCGTCAGGCCGAAACAGTCCTTCATGTGCTGCACCAGCTTCGTGTCTTCATTCTTTCCGACGAACTCAATGCCAGGATCAAGCCCTTCCTTCGGCAAGCCTGTAATCCTGTGAATGAGCTCTCCATCA
The DNA here is from genome assembly GCA_001517045.1 of Pseudotsuga menziesii. Classification (NCBI taxonomy): domain Eukaryota; kingdom Viridiplantae; phylum Streptophyta; class Pinopsida; order Pinales; family Pinaceae; genus Pseudotsuga; species Pseudotsuga menziesii. Next base: position 1,243,482 of record LPNX010332745.1, read on the forward strand.
ATGGAAATGCATTGGCTTCCTATCCACAGGTGACCATCATGCACCAACGCCAATAGCTGCTTGACCACTCTGGTAACCTGCGTTCTGCGACCAAAGTGGGGGACATTGAGCATCTTCAACAAGCCAGTAGCCCACTGTTTCACTTCCAATAGAATCATACTAGTCTCCAGATAATGGACAGAGTGCAAGTATTTCCCAGGTGTGAACTGCGGAAATTTTCCACGATCATTCGTATCGTGGTCTGTATACTTGATCCGGTCTACTTTCCCTGTCATGGTTCCAACCAACTACACACCCTGTGGTAGCGAAGGGGCATGTAATGTGAACTTGGCTATCCGCCGAGGCAGATGAACTCCTGGTCAAACAGGTGGAATATATGGTGGATGTTGTAGTGCAACGTTCTTATCCTCACCAAGGTCTTCGAATTCTCCAGAAGGATTCATTACGGGATCCTCCAGTGTCTTTCCTGATGGCTCGTTCCTTTCTTCCTTCCGCTTAGAGTGAACTTCGGCCTTATATTTCTTTGTAGTTGCTCATGTCTACATTGGTTGATTCAGTGCTGGGGGAGTCTCTTCGCGAGGTGTAGATGCAGGTGGATTGCTCATAAGGCTCTGCAGACCCCTCTCTCTGAATTCGCTCAACAATTCCTAGACTTCGCAATTAGATGACTTGGACTCAACTCAAGAAGATGCATAATGCGAAATTCGCAGTTCTAGGTGTCTTCTTATAGAATCCAATGACCAAATCTGCCATAACTGTGCATTAAAGACACCAAATCTGATAGAGCAGCTGTAGATCTTGTCCAAACGGGGCTAGATTTCTAAAAATCTCATCATTACAGGCAGTTAATACAGTTAACGTATCGGCGCCGCCAAATCTGATTTGTTTCCAACGGTCACATTTTAAGCTTTGACAGACCTTTCATCTTCGACACAACCACTAACTTCAGCTTCGCCACAACAAGGACCTTCGACACAATATTGACCTTCGACCCATCCTGGCACAAGCTTCAACAGAACTTCGAACTTCGACCCACGACAAAATTTTCTTCCACAACCTTCGACACTTCCACAATCTGCCAAATCTCTCTGAGAACAGCTTCATTATAGTCTAGTACCCAATTTCAATTGTTCTTGGTACCTAGACTCTTCTTCTTGCTATTACTTTGGGTCAGGGGGGTACAGGCTTGTCCCTGTACTTCTTTAATCTACTTCCATTCACCATGGAGGGAAAATTTTCTCCATTCAATTTAGCTAACTTAAATGCGCCACCATCGGTAACTTTCTGAACTATTTATGGTCCTTTCCAATGTGTATTGAAATTAACTGGGAACTCCATGAACTTACTGTCGTATAAGAGCACAAGATCACCATTCTAAAAATTCTTCTTCTTAATGTGTCTATCATGCCATGCTTTTTCTCTAGCTTTCTGCACTTGCTACTGGAAACCTACAATGAATCTGTCTTCTTCAAGTTCCAGTATCTTCATCAGCCTTTCATTCAATATAGCTGGATCATCCATCTCTATGAAGGCAGATATTCTGAGGCTAGGAACAATGTACTCCATGGGCATAACTGCTTCTTGTCCATATACCAGCCTAAAAGGTGTATGGCTTGACAACTTCTTGCAAGTGGTTCTATAAGTCCATAATACTGCTGGAATTCTGAGATCCCAATCATTTCTGTTAACATTGCAAACCTTTGTCAGAGTGTGCTCAAAGATCTTGTTAAAGGCTTTGACAGTTCCATTTGCTTGCGGATGCTAGGCAGTACTCTTCTGATGATATACTTGAAATTCTTCTATCAATGCTTCAATAGTATTATTCAGAAAATGTGGTCCTTGATCACTCATAAGAATTCTAGGACATCCAAACCTTGACAAAATATTATCAAATATGAACTTCGCAGCTATAGCAGCGCTACAGTCCTTGACTGGTTGAGATTTTTCCCAACGAGTAAGGTAATCAATTGTTGTAATAACGTACCTTGCTCCAGATTTCTTTGTAGGGGGATTGATTGGTCCAACAAAATCAATAGGCCACTTGTCAAATGATTGTAAAGTTACCTGTGGAACCAGAGGCATCTCATCCCTCTTGGATGGTTTGCCTATCCTTTGATAGATATCGCAGCTGTGGCAATACTCTCTTGCATCCTTATGAATCGTAGGCCACCACAATCCAGCTGTCAGAATATTTTGTGCCGTATATTTTCCTGCATAATGACCTCCTTCTGCTCCAGAATGTGCCTCATCCAAAATCAATGGATTTTCATGCTCCAAGACACATGTGCGCACTATTTCATCTGGTCCCATCTTATATAGCTATCCTGCTATCAATGTAAAGTCAGCTGCTCTAACCACCAGCTGCTTCTTCTGCTGTGTTGTCATCTCATAGGGTGCAAACCCTATAGACAAGTACTGAACAATATCCTAAAAATAGTCATCAACCATCTGGATGTCAAACAACTAGGCATTTCATCCAAACTAGTGGGTTCTTCTCGTGACTCGAGCCTCGACAAGTGGTCAGGCCCCAGGTTAAGTCTTTCTGTCTTAACTATGATCTCAAAGTCATACTCCTGAAACAAAATCATCCATTTGCATATCCTTCCACCTAACACAAGCTTGTTAACTAAATACTTCAAAGTAGAATGGTCAATGAACATCTTAAAATGAGATCCTAACAAATAATTTTCAAATTTATGCAAAGCATAAACCATAGCTAGACCTTCTTGTTCTGTCATAGTATAATTCTTTTCTGTTGTGGACAATTTTCTACTTGCAAAAGCAATAGGGTGATCAATATTACCTTCACCTGATTGATCCAATACTACTCCTAAAGCAATGGAGGATGCATCGACATGAACATGAAACTCCTTATTCCAGTCAGGGAATACTAAGATAGGGGCAGTTACCATCTTTTCTTTCAAAATGTCCAATCTTTCCTGACATTCAGATGTCCACTCAAACTTAATATATTTCTTCAGTTTATTCTCCATAGGGGCTATAATCTGAGCATATCCTTTAATGAATTTCCTGTAATATCCAGTATGACCAAGCGTAGTGCGAAGTTGCTTAACAGACTTCGGAGGTGGTAAGTTCACAATAATGGCTATCTTCACAGGATCCACCATCAATCCTTGCTTGCATACAATGTGACCTAGCAGAATTCCAAAAGGTGCACAAAAGATACACTTCTTCAGGTTCAATGAAATCTGATGCTGTCTACACTTGTCCAGCATAAGTCTTAAACTAGCTATATGATCTTTCAATAAACCAAAGATAGTTCAATCACCAAACTAAACTTCCAACAATTTATGGATGAATTCCTTAAATGCAGATATGACTACTCTGGAAAACATGGCAGGTGCATTCTTCAATCCAAAGGGCATAACAGTATACTGAAAAGATCTCATTTTTGTAGTGAAGGTTGTTTTATGTCGATCCTCTAGAGCAATTCTGATTTGATGGTAACCTGAAAATTCATCAGTTAAAGAATACACTTCTTGACCTCCGACATTGTCTAAAACTTCATCTGTAAAGGGAGTAGGGAAAGGATCATGTAAACAAGAATCATTCAGCTTCCTCAGATCAACATAGATTCTGATTTCTCCCTTGGTCTTATTTTCTTGTACCACCATAGGGCTAACCCATTCGGACTCTTCAACAGGTTCAATGATTCCTGCTACGAGCATCTTATCTAGCTCCATCCTAAATTTTTCTTTATAGTTAGGATTTAGCCTATAAGGGCGCTGCTTCACAGGCTTCGCATCAGGTTTCAAAGGTATTTTTATCACTCCCATATCACCAAGGATACCTTTCATTTCTGAGAACTTCGTCGGAAATAAGTCCTGATACTCAAGAAGGATTTCAGTCACTTTGCTCACCATTTCTTCGTCCTAGTAATCTCCAATGGTAGCGTACTTAGGCATTTATTCTGGTCCAATGCTTACTTTCCTTGTTTTCAGGGGCTGAGTTACTTCAGGTGCTTCGACTGCTGGTCCATGTACTTTGCACTGTCCTTCTGACTCAAGAATATTAATGTTGCGAGGGTCATCGTCTTCATCAATGGCGAGGTTATAACATTCTACTGCATTAGCTTCTTATTCCTTCCAATCAAGTTGGTGCTTGGCTATTTCTTTATCATCAAACACCTTAGTATGGATCATCCTAATAGCTGCGTCCAAAGTAGGGCAATCCTCATTAATAGAAAATGTAAGCACAAAACTATCAATAAGGCTATCCCAACTTACAGTACCATGGCGAAGCTCTACCTCCAAATACCAATTCTTTGCTATAGGTTCCAGAGTGTGTACAAACCTATGTACCCATTCTTCACAAGGTACATGCTTCCATGCTTCATAACACCGCTCCAAATGTTCCTGAGGGCTAGTCTTACCATTAAATCTACTTCGCACCTCCTGAGGTTGATCCATGAATCTCAGGCGAAGGAACTTTTGACAAGCTCTCCAACTATGAATATACCTTTTATGACCATTCCACCATCTGGCAGTTGCGGCTCTGAATACTGAATCCAGAGTCTCCATTTTCTGTGAATCTGGTACTTGCTCTGAGAATTGTACAATAAAATTTTTTGGGTTTGTCAAGCCATCAAAGGTAGGCAAGATCTTTATTTGTGAGCCAACCCATCTGATAGACTTAGTAATTCGTGCACATCGATGTCCATGCAGCTCATAAAGTATATTCTACCAATCTTCTAGACCTTTGTCTGAATCAGTCATCCAAGAACTGTCACACTGCCAATCCATTATACCTTCAGTAGTAGGGCTAACATAGTCTTCTTCTTTAGCTGTGATGTTGTAAATATGATCTAAGACATCCTGATCTTCATCTCTGACTGGCTCTGTATACCTTTCTCCTTGAGAAGGGTCCAATGGTACTATGAATCTCAGGCCTTTTCCTTCAAAAGTCATATGTCTGTTCTTAAGGTTGATTACTGCATGATTGTTTAGTGCCCATTCAATTCCTAGAAATGCTGGATAGGGGTTGCTATCATCAATTATTTCAATGACTTCAAAATCTGCTAAGGTACTGACTCCATCGATGTCCACTGGTACACTAGGGAATCTTCCCAAGGGCACAATATTGTGTTGATTGGCTAATCTCAGCTGTGTAGGGGATCATTCAAGCGTAGGTCTTCCCATTTGTTCCCATGTCTGCCTAGTTAGGACATTCACTTCTGATCCTAGGTCTAAAATGATATCAGTCATGTCATAATCTCCTATCTGAGCATGCAATCTCATTTCTCTTGTAGTCCTTCTAACTCTATTAACATTTTTTCCTCTATCAGAGCTTCGCTAAGGTTTTCAAGATGCAATAACTTTCTGTAACTATTCAAGGAATTCTGATTTCTTAATAGATTCATACAACTCTGTAAAAATGATGTTACAGCGTTTGATTTATTAAGGTGAAGCTTCTTGAAACTATAACTGTTGTCGATGCTGTTGCGTAGTTGCTACTGATGTTCTTGGATCAGCAAAGTATTTTTTAGCTTCCATAAATTTTCATTTTTCTCTTCCAACATCGAAGGCTGGAATTTTCTCTGGGGTCTTGTGGACCCAAGCCTCGTCAAGTTGTCTCTCCTTGTTCTGCACTTGCGTCATAGCTCCACTCCTTGTAACAACGTTAATGGCTGGGACAGGTCTCTTCTCTACAGCAATCATCTGAACATTCTAAGTAGGAGCGCCATTTCTTTCTTGTATCTTGGCTATCAACTGAGGGCATTGCTCAATCACATGATCGACTACTCTGCAATATCGACATGTCGTAGTTGGGTTCTGACAGTCTCTAGATACATGTCCTGCCTGATTACAGTTATAGAAAATAACTTGGCCTTGACCTCTTCCAGGCATACCACCACAACCATGACCTCTGAAATTATCTCGACCTGATGTACTACCACGGTAACCATATCCATCATTGCCTTGTGCATCGGGTTGTACCCTATAAGCATCATAGGTTCGCTCTCTCATGAGGTCAAAGCTGCGACATTCATCTTCGTTGTGTCCAACTAACTTACATAATTTGCAGTAGGGATTATTAGGTAGTTGAACATATCTCTGCAGCAAATAGCAATCTTCAGGTCTATGCTGACCAGTTGTTCTACAAATCTCAAAGTATAGGACATTGGGGTTAAACGAGTTTGGGGCACCAGTATTCAAATAATTTCTTAATGCAGGACATTGTTCTTTATCATTACCTTCTATCTTACATCTTGTACACCAAACTTCTTCTTGAATAGCTTTCCCTTTTTTCATGTCGTGAAGCTCCAAAGCCATTTCTGCTAACTATTCTTGTATTTGGGCTATTCCAGAATTATCTCCAACAGGAGTTGTTTCAAGCTTCGTAGCAATTTCCAACGCCTCTTGTTGATCAGCAACCTTCTGTTGCATCAGTGGAGTCTTGATATGAGGCAATAATGCTGCGATGAACCATTCTTTATGTTTTTCTGGTTCAATAGTGAAGCTAACTTGATCCAACAGAACCTTGAACCTCTGATCAAAGTCCCAAATTGATTCACCTCGCTTCTACTAAATTTATTTTATTTCAGTTATAGACTGTGATTCTGATTTAGGCTTCTTGAATTCTTTGATCATTGATTTTTTAATATCATCCAAGATATAGTTCTGAGTACTGGAAAACTTCATAAACCAGGACAAATCTCGGTCTCTGAAAGAGGTGACCAGCTACGTTGTTCTTGTATTTTGATCCATAATATTCTTAGCAATCCAAATAGCTTCGTATAAGAACCAAAACTACTCTGGATCCTCTGATCCAGTTCCTCTAAATAATGGGAGCTTGATATCATCATTGACATGGGCCATAGTGAATCAAGGGTGGGGGGAGGGGAAGGAGGAGGACCGGTAATTGGGGGGGGGGGACTTACTGAGTTAGACTGACCTGCGATAGGACTACTCAGGCTAGGGTTAATTTCATCTTGCGAAGGGTTCTCAGGGATAACAAATCTGTGCTATGGAGTTATAGAAGGGTTTCTAACAAAAGAGGTTTCTTCATATTCAGACTCTTCTAGGCTTAAAGGGGTATAATAGGTATTCTGGCCTAGGGTATAGGATCCAAAATTTCTCTTGTATCTTTTACCATTGCGAAGCAAACCACTTTGCTCGTCGAAGTCAGTTTCTCTTTCAAATATAGGTTAGTAGCAATAAATCTAGCAATCTGACTCGATAAGAAATATGTGTTTCTCAGCCAAGAGCATTTTAATTTTCAAACTTAATGAATTCAGATACTTACTCCTTGGTCCTTTGAAAAACTGTCTTTCATCTTTGCTGAACGAAGTATGTGTGTCGATGGTGAACTCCGTCACAAATGCTTCAAGGGTTCGCGTTGTCCAGAAGTCAACAACTCTAGATACCGCGTTGTTCACTCTTTTCAACAGCTTAATTCTTTCTGGGGTCTAGGCAGGAGACTGATCTTCTTGGAAGTTTGTCTTTCTTTCTGTCAACCTGTATAACCACTGGTGAAATTCTATGTGGATACTACCAATGAAAATTTCATAAATATCAGTAAAAACATACCTTTGCAAGAAGTCGTCTGAGCTACGACGAGGATCCTTATTTTCTTGTTCAGCAAATTTTAGATAGGTATCCTCAACCTAGTCACCGATTTCTTTTACTGAGGGCCTCCAAAACATATCCCTCTAGGTATGACGTAGATCCCTCTTGAGCAGATACTGGTTCAACCGGCAATGGAACCAATTTGTTGGCTACTTAGGGCAGACCGGAGTTCTTATAATTTATTTACCAACCAACAAAGAGACCCACAGTGTTGGCCCTTTCGGCAACAACCTGCGAACAGGTTGCAGTCTCACCCAAAATAGCTATGGGGTGCTGTAGAATTAGGTTTCTGCAGGCAAGAGAGGGATATTACTATACCTTTAGCCTTAACAAAGTATACTTATACAATACAGAGCTTCAACATTCACTTAAATAGCTTTGCAGTTTAGATAAATAGACAGTTACTTGCTTAACCCTTAACTGGGAATTCACAGCGAAGTTAATACTTAACAATATATCTTACTCATCATTCACCTACTTATCAAATGCATAAAAACATAGCAAGAACAAAATAAACAAAAACCACCACAGCACAAGATATACGTGGTTCACCCCCAGTGTAGGGCTACATCCACGAACTACGTTTATATTCAACTCTTTACAAACACACAGTTTTGATCTGTGCACTCAGCTGTAGATCTCTGTGCAATCTGCTACATATCTTCTTAGCAACACAAAAACTATGCACTAAGCTGCAGATCCTTTCTTCCAAAACCCTCTGCACACTCAGCTGTAGAGGTCATCCATGCACTCAGCTGGGACTTAACCTTAACAAAAACCCTCTGCACACTCAGCTGCAGAGGTCGTTCATGCACTCAGCTGGGACTTAACCTTAAACCCAAAAATAGGCCTTAGCTTCTTTGCATCAAATTATCATCATACCCAAAACCTTCGAAAAAAGCTCTTTCTCCTTTACATAAGTGCCTATTTATACTAGTGCACTATTACAATACCATGTGTTTAAACCATGGGAAAAAAAACCATGAGTTTAAACCATGGGTTATTTACAAGAAGAGGGGGTTCGACCCAACCCCGACACCCCTAAGACTATTTTGGACCGCAACTTTGCTTCCAAGCTTCACACCAAAACCGTGGAGTTGCCAAAATTAAGGACCTTCAAGGTTCCCGCCCCAACACCTACACTTTAGGAGCCATTACGAGTGCCACTGGAAGCCTCCATTAGTTGGTTGTAGTTGGTAGGTAGTTATTCTAAGTTGAGCTCCAATTAAATTCAGTTGTATGTCTTTTAGTTTAGTTAGCTCCAGTCTTGCATGGATACATGGGAGTGGGCTCCATTTCTCACCTACCTCGTTATTTTAACAATTTTAACTAATCGATATATTGAATTAGAAATGTCGAGTTAGACCAGTGGTCTTTGATAGTTATTTAGGAACTTCTAGTTAGCTAATCTGTCAGTATTAAGTTGGTATATTTGAATCTTATCCAAACGATTTGAATTCTCCTTATTGTAACACTATTGTATACGACTGGAATTAATGAAGATTAATGTTGTAATTTCCTAATCAATTCTTATCAATTTTCTTTGAAAATTGTCTTGTCTAGTGTACATTGTTTATTCCATTCCACTACACAATTACACCTTTCAATTTCTCTCATTTTTTGTATATAAATGGTTCAGTAATTCAAGCATGGACCGTATCATAGCCTTATTCAGGATAGAAGCAAGTGTGTCCAACCTCCATTGTACACCATAATCATATTGGTTTCCACATAATTACTGGAATTGTTTCCTTGCTAACTCTGGATTCATCTAGAGAAGTCTCTCAAGGTGTGATGGACCCTCAGAAAGTCTACATGTCAATGTGGAAGGATTGAAACTGACATTATTGTGAATTTATTGTGGTTTTGCAGTGTTACTTGCAGGTACCTGCATAGCTTGTTGAAGAACTGTTTGTTCTGCAAGAAAATTGATGGATTCTACAACTATTGTACCCAAGATCCTTACACCCTTTAACTATGTTGATTGGAGGGAAGATAAGCAGGTCTCCTTGTGCAAGCTGGGCCTATTTAGGATGACTATGGGAAGAGAAATAGAGCCTCATCACCCTACTGATAAAAATAAGTTCTTGAATCGGTTAGATGAATCCTTTGGATTCCTATGCACTCACATCTCATAGGATCTTCTCTTTCCCCTTAAGGAATTGAATACTTCAAAATAATATTGGGAGAATATTGAATTCTTGTTTGTCAAACAAGATGATCTTCAAGGTCCCATACTAGGGAGTGAGATCATTGCATTGCATCCCAACAGTTTAGAAACTATCTAGCAATTTTTTCATAAAATTCAAGTCTCTAGCACTGTAGTATAAGCAATGCAGAATAGAGAGGAAATATGAGCATCTTGTGTTGTCTGTGATAAAAAAAATTGGTTCTACGTACTCCGTCTTTATTTCTACATTCCATTCCGGAAGATATTCCATCCCCAATTGGAATATTCCTTCTCTATACATGTTTTTTGAGTCCTTAATACATGAGTAGGATAAGTTTATTCAAGTGGGACCCATTTAAACTTCCTAGAATCAAGGTCTTCTGATGATAGACTCTACCAATTCACAAGAAAAAGGTAAGCACAATGGGAAGGATCCCAAAGCTTCTGATTTGAATCCAAAAAACAATCACAAATATTCTGAAGGAGCCTCAAGTTCCAAGAAAAAGAAAAAGTTTGAAAAGAATAGATGTCCATATTGTATGAGAGGCTTTCATCCTGAAATCCAGTGCATCAAGAAGAATATCGACCAACTATCAACTGACATTGAACATAACAATATTTCCCTTCCACAAGGAGCAAAGAAGTCTAATGTTGGACCACCGACATAACATCATGAGAGATGCCATGCCTTGAAGGAAGTCCTTACTCAGTCGAAATATTACTTGATATATTATGGAGCATCCAACCATGTGGTTTATTCCAGCGAATCCTTGTTCACTCTCATTCTATCAAGAGGAACTAGCATTCACATGGGAGATGACTCCCAAATTTCAGCAGCAAGAAGAGGTTCAGTTAAAATCTAGCATTGTGAGTTCAAAAATGTTCTCTATGCTCCCTATCTTACAACTATTTTTTGTTTTGTTTACCATATTACCTATACAGGAACTCCCAATAGAGTTACATTTGACTCTGAATCAGTTGAAATCACAAAAAAATATACTATAAATATCATAGCAAAATGGTTTTCTCCCAATGCCTCAAAGGCTTATGAGTTCTATCATCTTTTTCCTGTTTCACATCCTACATCTCTATTGAATCATGCTAACAACATCAATAATATATGGCATGAGAGATTTGGGGATCTAAATTTCAAATATATCTAGCAACTCCACAATGAAAAAGTTGTTTAAGATTTTCTTCTCATCCAAACATCAGATGGAGTATGTCTCGGTTGCTAGGTAGGTAAGCATCCAGAGAAGAGGTGTGAAGTTGGGAAGGAAAATAGGGCTTCCTCTACACTTGATTTGATACACAGTGATGTGTCAGGACCAATTCCTACAACATCAATTAATGGTTCCATGTATTTCCTTACTTTTATTGATGATTTTTCTAGGTTCTACTGGGTATATTTCATGAAATAGAAATAAAAACTATTTGGAATTTTTAATGTTTTAAAAGATTTCATTGAGAATAGTTCCAGGAAAAATATCAAGCCTATAAGATCAGATAATGGAGGTCAATACATTAAAACATATTTTCAGCAATATTGTGAATCGGAGGGGATTTGAATGGAACACGATTAGTTCCATACACACCACAAAAGATCCTTCCACTTCTTCTTTTCCCTGATCTGAATATCCTTCCACTTCTTAGGACTCCAGCTTGTAGTTCAGGTTCTGTACTTCTTGGAAGCATCTCATCTCCCCATTTCTTATTTTCTATGCAAATCATGTGCGACATATCCCCTCTCCTTATATATGCGGCTCAACTATTGAAATGCAAGATGCCCTTCTCATAAATTAGCATCTTTATCCATGTGCTGGTAGATAATCGGTACCTTCTTCGTGGTCCTTGGAAAAAATTTCATTCGGCCTCACTATACGAGGTTATAGTCTCTACTGAAAACTCAATAATATACCCTTGCAAAATACTATCGATCCAAAAATCAACAGCTCTAGAGATGGGGTTGTTTACACTAGTTATCTCATGAACCAACTAATCACTCCACTCAACCGCTTATCTTCTCTGGAAATTTTTCTACCTAGTGGCCAGTCTTGACAACCACTCATGTAGCACAGTAGGAAACTCTACAAAGAAGATCTCGTGACTATCAGAATATATGTATTGGTCCAACTAGTTTTTTACTCTCAACCACGATCTTGCTCTCTCTTTTTGGATGAATGCTAGCATCTTAGACTCTAGGAAATCCTCTATTTCCTTATTTGTCGAATGCCACAAGATTTCCCTCGACTGAAATGATTAATGGTCTCAGAAATGGAACCATTTTTTGGCCTAATATTCCTTCTCGTTTCGACCCGAGGTTCAACAAAAACACAATACCAACAAAACACAAAAAGACATCGTCCTGACAGAGCAAACTCTGTCGGAAACACCCCCAAGGTAGGCGCAGTCTTACCAAAGATATCTTAATGTGTAACTTCCATAACCATTTTTCCGCAGTTGGTGAGGGATTATAGTCCCTTGGTGTGCAACCAAGGTGCTCGACAGAGATGGAGGAATGGATTCTATTACTATGCGATAGGAGTTGTTGTAATCTCACAGATCACATAAGGTTACCAATAATACACACTAAAACATATATATAAAATAGAGACAAGAGATAAGAACAAGTAGGTGAATAAATAGATTATATTATATGAATGAGTCCGTACAACACAGAGAACTGAACTGAGTTCTCATCTAGCTCAACAGCCTAATATATATTATTACAAAATGGTTACAAAATAACTAGCTGTCGGTTCGGTGAACCGACATGACCTTAGGTGGCCGACCTAATCTCTAGTTTTAGTCAGTCGACCGACTTAGTCGGCTGATCGACTAAGTCAGCTCATCGACTTAGTCGTCTCATCGACTAAGTTGGCTATCGTTCAAGTCAACTTATCAACTTGCTCCTTCTACATCTCCCCCATGAACAAAACATTTCTTTGTCCCAAAGAAACAGGGAGGTACACAATTCTTCGTAGCTGGCCACAATAGTTATTACGGTGGGCTGTGAAGTCTGATGGTCGGTATTTTCTGTACATAGACTTCTACAATGGCTGGGGCTATTACTGCAAGGTGATGTTGGAAATCTGTCCAACTCTGTAAAATTTTCTGGATGTCGATGGTGTTATGTCAATGGGTATGATGGCAGTTGTCGAGATGGTAGCTTCTTGTCATGGCTTTCAGTATGTACGATATTTTTTTTTGTTTTTGAATTTTTAAGTTTTTATGGCTTTTGGTTGACGTTTATGGTCCGGTTTTTTTTTTTAGAATTAGTTTCTGTAGCGTTTTATTCGGGCTCCATAGACGAGCTTCCGGAATGCTATGCCCTGTATTGTCCTTAGTCGGACTGATCTGTTGGGGTGTATCTCTTCGACAACGTACGGGCCCATCGATTCTATGTGGAGATTTTTAGGTTTACCTTTTACCCGACTATTGTATAGTAAAGCAAGGTCTCCGACTGACAAGTTTTTGTTCTTGATGTTGCGGTCGTGCCATGCTTTCTGTTGTTGTTTTTGGATTTATTGGTTTTGGATTTGCCATTAGTCGATGCTCTTCAAGTTTGTTGAGTTGCAATAGTCAATCCTTCCTTCCTTGTTCGACATCGACGTGTAGTATTTTTGCGATGATAGGGATCTGTTGTCGGAAGTGTAGTGGAACTACTGCTTCTTGTCCATAGACTAGTCGAAAAGGAGTTTGGTTGGTCGATCATTTATATGATGTTGTGTACGCCCATAAGACTGTAGGTATTTTCTCATCCCAGTCGTCCTTATTAGCATTACATATTTTGGTTAATCCTCTTGTTAGTGTTTTATTGAATGCTTCAATTTCTCGATTTGACTGAGGATGGTATGCTATACTCCGACAGTGGTCAATTTTGAATTGGTTGGTTAGGGTTTTGATACTTCTGTTGATGAAGTGTGTTCCTTGGTCGCTAATCAGTGTTAGTGGACATCCAAATCTTGTGATTATATTCTCATAGATAAACTTAGAAGCTATCTCACTAGAACGTGTGTCGACTGGTTCAGCTTCTACCCATTTAGTTACATATTCAACTGCAGTAATGATATACCTTGCACCTGTCCTTTTTGTTGGTATAGGAAATGGTCCTATGAAGTCTATGGCCTAGATTTCAAATGTCAAACTTGGGTATACTGATATCAAAGGAATTTATGTGCTAGGCAGAGGTCGACCTAGTCGTTGACATCTGTCACATCGACTAACAAAAGTTTTGCAATCTCTGTGGAGTGTCGGCCACCATAATCCTGATTGTTGGATTTTCTTCGCAGTTGTGTTCGCTTGAAAATGTCCTCCAGCAGGTCCATAGTTTTCTTCATGCATAATGTGGTCTCGTTCATGTTCTAGTACACATCTTTTGAGGATGTCATCTAATCCCATTTTGTATAAAAATCCATTGATAAGACTGTATGGTGCATCCTTCATAGCTAAGATATGTTTTTTCTTGGTGCTCATACCTTCTGGTGCATGTCCATCTTCTAGGAACTGAGCTATTTCTTCTAGTTCTGCTGTGACTGCTTCTACCCGAAATAAATGTGCATTAGGTAAGTCATCGTCGACTCCTATTGGTTCTTCTCCTGTTTCAATTCGGGATAAATGGTTGTGACCTACATTTAACTTGCTCGGTCAGACAACGACTTCAAACTCAAATTTTTGGAAAAGAAGTAGCCATTGAGAGATCCTTCCATGATGTAGTGGTTTATTGACGAGGTACTTGAGGCTCTGATGGTCTGTATAGAATACAGATGGGTTAGCTAATAGATAATGTCGATATTTTTGTAGGGCAAAGACCATTCCTAGGGCTTCTCTTTCTGTTGTCAAATATTTTCTTTCAGCCTTATTTAACTTTCTGCTACTGTAAACTATAGGATAATCCATTCCAGCATCTCCTGGTTTAGTTAGGATTGCTCCTATTGCGAGGCCTGATGCATCAATATGAACATGGAATTTGATCGACCAGTTTGGAAACTTTCGGATTGGTGCTTTGACTAGCTTTATTTTTAATTTTTCAAATGATATGTGGCACTCCTTTGTCCAGTTAAACTCTTGATCTTCTCTTAGTAGTTCTTCAAGAGGATAGGTCATATCTGAATAATATCTTATGAATTTTCTATAATAGCCTATGTGGCCAAGTAACACCCTGACTTGTTTTGGGTTTACTAGTGGTTTTAGGTCAAGAATAATTTTGATCTTTGCGAAATCAACCTTAATACCTTCCTTACAGACAATGTGCCCTAATAATATCCCTATGGGGGTCACAAATATGCATTTCTTGATGTTTAGGGAGAGTTGAATCTGTCGAAATCTCTCCAACATAAGTCTGAGCCATTTGCAATGATATTTCAGCATGGAGTATATTGTCCAGTCATCAAAGTATATTTCCATGGTTTTATAGATATATTCTTGAAATGTTTTGACAACAATTAGAGAGAACACTGCAGGTGCATTCTTTAATCCAAAAGGAATAACTTTGTAAGCAAATGACCCAAATTCACACACAAAGGTTGTCTTCTTATGGTTTTATTTAGCTATTGGCACTTGGTTATAGCCTGAGAATCCATATGTAAATGAGTAGCATTCATGTCCTGCAACTTCATTCAAGATTTCATCTGCATAAGGGGTTGAAATGGGTCTGTCAGTGTTACTTTGTTTAGTTCCGTGAAGTCGACACAAATTCCTAGTTTGGTCGGGTCATGTTTCTTAGGTTGTACAACCACTAGACTTTCCCATTCTGATTGATCGATAGGGTAGATGATGCCTGCTGCCAACATGTTATCAATTTTCTTTTTGACTATCTCCTTGTATTTGTGAGCTAGTTTATAATGCCTTTTCTTCACAGGTCAAACATCAGGTTTAGTGTCAATTTTCATCTCTCCCATTTTGTGGACTAAGCCTTTGAGGTATTTATAATCCCTAGCAAATACATCTTGGAACTCCTTTAATAGGTTCACTATCTATGTGTTTGGTTCTTCACTCCAGTAGTCACCAATCTTTGCCATTTTTGATCGATCATCATTTGAGATGTCGAATTCTTTAGTTTTGACTTTAGCATATAGACACTCTGGTGCTTTGGCTTCATGGATCAGTCAACTTCCTTCTTTGAACTGTGAGAATGTGGCAGGGAAGTCGGCTGTAGTCATTTTGTTGGTATCTTGTTTGTCAGTTGTTTCAACTTTCAAGATTGTACAAATAGGTTTGGTCGTTTCAATATGGTTGGATTTCCATTGGAAGCTTTTTCCTTCTATGTTTTCGTTTTCTAATTGTAATCTTGTCGACTGGGGATTTGACCTTGTTTGTATATTGTTACATTTCATTGTCTGTCAGTTAACTTTTAAGGGTTTGGTTTCGGTCGGTTGTATAAATTCTTTAATCTATTTTGCTGTTTCGACCAAGTTTTTGTTTTGTGGTATAAACTTGAAAACTTTAATAAAATTTTCCCTGAGTTCATGCCATAATAAGGTTTCACCTCTAGCTTCGTCCATTTTGTACCATTTATTTGGTAAGTCGGCGAGGGTTGATGGGAACAAGTGTGGCCATGCTCATTCATCCTTGTATCCAATCCTTCTTGACTCTTTTTCACAGGTTTTGATATGATCCTCCAGTTTCCATCCTTGAGTGAATACAGGTAACTAATCTTGTTGGGTTAACTTGTTTCCTCCAAACCTTTCAACAAAATAAGTTGAAGCATTTGTCCAAGTCTCCATTCTTGTTTGATGGGTATCCCACCATCTAGCAGCTTGTCCTGTAAAAGTTTAGACTAAGCTTTGAAGTCGGCCATGTTCACCAATATTTTTGGACACTTGTTCAACATGCATGACTAGTGATTCCCTTTCCTTATGTCTTGGTAGTTGTGTATTATTTTGGTTGGTAGGTTGTAAGGTACGGTGTTCCTCAATTTTCATCTCAAAGATTTTTGGGACAATGGACACTATGAACCACTATTGGGTGGGATTTTTCTGCACTTTTTGTATAGTCCAACACCCTCTTCCTTGTGTTTTGTAGTTCTCAATCTCCCAATCATATAATTCAGCGTCAGAATTATAACCAACTGAGTCTTGGTTACCTAACTGTAGTTCTCCATGGATATTTGGCTCTGTGTAATCTGCATTTTTTTGGATCTGGTATAGTTGTCGGACATTGACTTCTTCATCGATAGGTTCATTCCAAGGTTCCCCTTGAGATGGATGAATAGGTACAATGACCTTTTTTCCATTTCCTTTTAATTTTATTCGTTCCTTGTCCAGGGATATGGATGCTTTCATTCTTCTACCCCAAGGTCGACCGACTAATGCTGGGAAGGAACTGGATCCTTCCTTTAGGTCAATGATTTCAAAGTCGACCTTGGTCGAGATTCCTTTTATAGTCGTGTCGACATTTTTCCAAACTCCAATGGGTTCAATTAGGCCCTGGTCAGCAAGTTTCAAGTATATGCCTGACTCATAGAGTCGAGGTCTACCCAATTGTTCCCAAGTGTCATGAGTCATGATGTTTACTTGTGAGCTGAATTCGAGCACTACTTGTCGGACGTGGTATCCTTTGATTTCCAGGTCGACAAGTGGGTCGGCATCACCTTTGTCTTTTTTATTTAAGCTGCAGATTTTTGTTTTTTGTTTTTTAGAGTTGGTACATTTTATATCATACAACAAATCGATGAACTGGGATACTGATTAATTCATTTATTGTGTTATGTCAAATGTCATGAACTCTTTCTTGTCGTGCAATTTCTTTTAATACATTGGTTGCTTCTTTGTATATTTGTTTCTCTTTCAGTGGGTTAGGATAGACATGTTTCTCTTTTATTTTACTGATTCTTGGGTTATCAACTCCTGTTTTTGTTCCTTGTCGAGTTACAATATGCAAATTTTTTGTGTTTATTACATCATTTTTTTGCACATAGGACAAGACATTAACATTTTTCTTGGTATTAATTTTTTCTAACATGGTAGGGAAATCCTATAGTGAGTGATCCCCTACCCCACAGTGAGTACCGATGTCCCTCTTTATAACATGTAAAGCACTGGATGGGTCGATGCGATTGGTTGTCTCGATTCCCAGGGAATCGACCTCTTCCTCCGTAGCCTGCATGTCGATTGTCGTACCGATGCTTGTATCGTTGACCACCATATCTCTGGACGTTCTGATCATTTGCTAGATTTTTTTGCTCATTATGTTGTGCCACTTCCTTGGTTTGGTAGACCGCTTGATAATTCTGTCAGTTCTTCAGGTTCAAATGACAGTCGATCGTGTTATGATTTTTAGTCTCGCAGATGGCACACTAGGAGGCCTTTCCGTTCTTCATGTTGAACGGGCAGTCTTTCATCGAGTGATCCCCGTGCTCCTGGAAAATGTCATAAAAATATTTGGACTGCATGAATCGAACGTCCTGTTGGTTGTATTCCTGGCAACAGTTGTCCTTGGAATGGCCGACCATTGATTATTTGGTGCACCAAATCTCCTAATTCTTTAGCTTTAACTCCTTTAGAGACTTTTGTACGTTCTCAAGATGTTCTTCCATTATGTGGTCCGTGGGGTAAGCAGGTATGTCCTCGTCCATCTCCACTTGAATATATTTTGTTAGTGCATCTTCGTAAGATTTGAACATTTCCAGACTGATGTGTCGATGCACTTTCTGAGATATCCCTGCAAGAAACCACTGGATTAGTAATTGTTCATCTATAACATAGTGTAGTTGGCTCAGAAGGTCTTTCCAATGGTTATCATAGTTGCAGACAGTTTCCCTTGGCTTTTGTGATGTAGTTTTTAGTTTTTTTGCGGCCAGGTGTTTGGCATCTAGATTTTTGAAAAATGACAAAAATTGCGCCTTGATCTTGGCTTTTGTTGCTCTAGGTTGTCTATCTGAAAAGTTCATATACCACATCAATGCCCTTTTCCTCAAGGCACGGGTGAACTGTGCCATTTGTCTATCTTCATCTGTAACTTGGTTGGCCTCCCAAGTCGACTCGCAGACAAACCAATGTCATCTGGGGTCCCCATCCCCCTCATATAAAGGAATGTGAGCCGATCCATGAACCATGTCTGAATCACTGTCATTGCTCTCAGGAGGTTGTGGTGGTGGTGAGGGTGGTGGGGTTATTAATTTATTATTCTCTGCAGGACTCTGGTCAACGGAACTTTCGTTCCCGTCGGTTGTCGATTCTTCATCGACTGGAAGTCGGTTAATGTCGACTTCTGCTGTCGATAGTCCAATGCAACTATTTGTCCATAGTTCAGAATGTTGTGTGTCTTCTAAAGCTGTATTTGGTGGGGGGGTTCTCCTTGATGTGTCGGTAAGAGTAAGTGGATACTTCGGTTGGATGGTGTCGCTTGAAAGGTCACCCAATTTCCTTCCTCTGGTCAACGTATAATGAGGTGTCATCCAGTGTATTTTTCATCATCTAGTCGACTCCATATACTAAATTCACCAGCTCATAGTCAGAGGTCCTCTTCGACAATAGTCTGTATCCGAGTATGCGGATTCAATGGAGAGAGGGTTGTTCCTTTATTGGGAGCTCTTAATTGGAGAGCATCTAGATGCTCTATCCACAATTATTCCTTTGTAGGGGATGTTTCTTGTTCCACGCCTTCCTCATGTCGGTTATGACCTGACTCTGGTGGATTCTCTTCTTTGTTGGTCGCCCTAGGACTCCTTCCTCTATGCAGCTCTAAGGCTCTTTCTCTTCTTGCTTCCCTCCTTTGTTGTCTCTCTTCCCTCTCTATTTTCTGAATGACCGACATACCTTCATATGATACTATCCTCTTGAGTTCCCTTTTAGTCGACTTCTCATTACTGGTGACTGGTATATGTTTCTAGTCGACTAGAATCCACTCTACTCTATCTCGACATATGACCAGCTACCCCCCCATAGCCTTCCGGACGCTTTTTAGAAAGCCTAGATAGTTCGGTTTATTTGCTTAGGAAGTATTCTGACTCCCTTTTTGCAATAATTTTTTCCCACTTCCTTTGCTTCTCCGCCCAGTTAGAGTTTGATGGAAATTCGTGAAGTGATGGATGAGGTTCAACAATATGTCCTACTCCCTTCTCAATTAGGAATTTGAACAACAAGGTCAGTAAGGAACACAGAAATTGTTCGGTGAGATCTGTCTAAAATTTCTCCTTGAATATTTGCATCGAAGTTCTGTATTCGACTTCCTGCTCCTCATAGAAGTCACTGGCGATTTTATCAAAGCACTCTGACAAGTTTGTTCTACCTCCTCAGATTAGTTTTTCCAGCAACTGTTGTTCTTTAGTCGCTTTCGGCTTTCTCATCCAGGAGTTTCTTTGAAAGTTGGGGCACTAATTCGACAAAATTTTCATGCGTTTCTGTGAAAAATATTTCTTTTTATTGTGCGATTGTTAATCTATTCCTTCGCGCGTAATTCTACAAATAGTTTGCAACTTTACGTTCCCACCGGTCCTTAATCTCCTGCTTTGGTATCATCTGTTTGCATACATTTCAGTCATGTACTACCGGCAACAGAACCAATGTTGTAATCTCATAGATCACATAAGGTTACCAATAATACACACTAAAACATATATATATAACAAAGACAAGAGATAAGAACAAGTAGGTGAATAAAAATATTATATTATACGAATGAGTCCATACGACACAAAAAACTGAACTGAGTTCTCATCTGGCTCAACAGCCTAATATATATGATTACAGAATGGTTACAAAATAACTACCTGTCAGTTCAGTGAACCGACATGACCTTAGGTGGCTGACCTAATCTCTAGTTTTATTCGGCCGACCGACTTAGTTGGTTGATTGACTAAGTCGGCTCATCGACTTAGTCGGCTATCATTCAAGTCGACTTATCGACTTGCTCCTTCTACAGGAGTGCAACTGTGTGCCACAACCGACACGCGACACAACCTTATCCTTAACCCACTTAACAACTGGTGCAACTGATTACTTACTTATAATGAAGAGAGTGCAACTTATATCGTAACTTATTAGATTAACCACGAAATCATACACAACATGTCGTCAAGGCTTTAAACATTCATTCATTCATTTATTGATTGGTAATATTGCGACATACATTCAACAACAATTTTAAGAAATACAAAGTAAACAAACATCCACATAAACCTTCAATATTCAACATTGACAACTAAACATCCAACCATTCAACATACATCAACATATGAAATAACATGGAAACCCATCTGAGAAAAAGAACCAAGGTGATATTCATCTGGAATGAGAAATATATGTAGCACCTTACAATCTACAACTTACAGACTGTTCTTAAGATATGTATTTCAGTATCAATATTCTTTATCTCATGATCTATGTTTTATTCTTCTATCTACTCCTACTGATCCACACACAGCCTGGATTGACTCTTCTACTCTACTATCTTTGCACTCAGCTGCAGATCCGCGGCTCAAGAGCCTTATAATTCTACTAGACTCCTATTCTAAGTCAACAATAAAATCCCTACAATCCTTCTAAAACTACCATCTAACTAAATCCAATGTACTCTAACCAAATCTAACCCTTATACAGAGTGGGTTCCTCCTATTTATAGTATTTACAAGACCGCGTAGGGTCAACTGGGTACAGCTCAGTTATTACATACACAAGCTGCTACAAAATATCTTCTATTACATTAATTCCAGCCCAAACCTAGCCGCAAAAGTCCTACATTACAATAGCCACATCCTTAACTAGCCAAAGAAGCACTTTTCAGTCTTTCAGTACAGGTCATAACTAGCTGCAAAACTTGTTCTTTAGCCTTGTGTTGGTTCATCCTTCTGTAATATTCCTTGGCATTCACCCGTCCTGCTTTAAATCTTCTACATGCCTCTTCCACCGACTCGGATCTCCCTTTCCTTTTCGTAGAGATCCTCATCACAACTTCCTTGACCTGCTTTTCCTCCATAGTGCACCCGTTTTTCCTCTTGCGCTTTCCCATTGAATTCTTCCTTGTGCACTTTCCCTTCTTTTGCTTCTTTTTCTTGGCCCAATAGTTGTTGAATCTCAAGAGTTTACTTTCTAATTTATTCTTAGGTTTTTTTTCTCTCAATCAAAAATAAAATTTTGTTGTGAGTAGCTTAGTTTTATTTTTGAAGAATTTTGAAAATATGGTGCATTGAGTAGTCATCATAGTATTTCTTTCGAAAAGAGATCTTGTCATTTCCCTTTTTAAATTTCTTTTTTTGAAGTAATAATGTTCTTGCAATAGGTTTAAACATATAGTTCCATATTTGTTTTCTTGGGTTTTAGTCATCTTGGGTAAGTAGGAACCAAACTTCTATCCCTTCCTTAATTAGGGCATATTTGTGAAAAAAGTGAAAGAAAAGATTTGCATAAGCATTTTGCATGGTTTTACTTTTATGTACTCATATCATGCATTCATCTAACCACAAAAGATAAAATCAAATGGTAGACTTAGATTAAAATTTCATAGAAAGGTGTGATATATTAGAGACGTGTTTCGGCATCTTTAAGCGTAGGAACTGTTGTGTTTTTCTTGCACTATGTCTAGGGGATCATGTGGTTCTTCCACATACTATTGGTATATAGAACGACCTTTCATGTACCCTTGAGGTATATACAAAAGGTACATTAGTACTCATTTGTATATCGAAAGGCCCCTTTTGAACAATTATGCATTAGAAAACACTACTACAAAGTGGAGCTCCCATGTACCTTGCGTATATAGGGAGACACTTTGAGGGTTCTTCAGACCATTTGAGCATAGCCCTTTGACCATCATATCACCACAATACACTGAGAAAAAAACTCGGTGATATTACTACGCACATGTCATCCAGGTAGTCAGGTGTTCAGGAAAGGGTGCGATCCCAATCCTCCTTATCTTGTTTCACTGTTAGACCCTACACTATATCACAAGTTGTGGTGGTTTGACAATCATGTGATCATCCTAACATCTTACCACTCCTATCATGGCTTCTGATTGTTGCTTTATCTTGAGTAGCATTTTATTTTACTAACTATATAGTTTTTTCTATTTGAGATCAGTTTGATTTTTGCAAACTGGTTGATTTCGCATGGAGGAGGTCTCATCGATTACAAGGATTATCACCTAATTTTTTTTTGAATCCTCCGGCTCAACCTCCCATGGAAAGAGACATAGATAACAATTATGAGGCTGTTAGTGCTTCTATTCTTGAACTGGAAGGAATTCGAGTCAAAGAGGAAGTATTTGAATCTCATCTTCCCAATGCTCCCATGGCATACCTCTCAGGGCCACCACTATTGGAGTAACCCTCCTCTCGGAACACATACTTTATCATCCCAACTACTTTTAGAGCTGGGATTAATCAATATCATCCTGAAAAAAGAGTGGCCTCTATATTTGGTCCTAATTCTGAATTTTGGGAGACTTCCCTTGGTCAATCCATCTCTTAGTTCGGTACTACTACTAGCATTAATGTGTCATCTATGGAATTGACCCAAAACTCTAGAAGACCATTTCCCTTTCTTTTACCTAGTGATCTTTTAGGTAGGTTGTTGAATATTCCTTCTAGTGTTGTTCCAGCTAATCTTCCATCTACACCCACAGTGTCTAGACTTGCCACTCCTTCAAGAATACCATAGTTATCTCAAAATGATTTGTCGAATTCAGATATGGGAGGAGATTCTATGCCTCCCATAGGTTTGTCAAATGTTGGAATTCAGTTTGTCCCTCCTACATCCTAAACAACTAGAGGATATTATGTGCATTTTTTACATAACATTTCACATCATCCCCCTCTAGTTGTTGGACCTAGTGGTCATGTTGGTCTTGGTCCTATTGGTATTGCTTCACAGCCTCCTACATTAGCTTGGGTCCCTCCTCAACAACTTAACATTGCTAATCAATACCTTAGTGGGGCATAGTACAATAATATCTTATATGTCCCTTATCTTGGAGGATTTCACAATCAGTTGGCTCAACCTACTTATGGACCTCAATCCTGACTAAACCAGGTACACCCACCTTTTATGGGTTAGAATGCTCCCAACTATCAACAAATTGGTGGGTTTTACGACCAACCTCAATAGACCTTGGGTCCTACTAGGGTAGACTTACCTTATCTTTATTACAATTACCCACAACCTAATCAACAACTTCCATTTTTTTCTACATTGGATTTTCCTGACTTGTCCAAGTTGATAAATGACCCCATTCAACATAATCTATTTTGGTCTACCATCCCAGTCAAACTTCCATCAGATATTCCAAAATTTGATGGCAAGCAAGGAGAATATCCAAAGAATCATGTGATGACCTTTCATTTGTGGTGTTCATCTAACTCCCTTATGAATCATTATATTTGATTGAGACTCTTACAAGGAACATTGATCGTCATAGACGCAAAATGGTATATCAAAATTCCACAACACTCATTTGTGGATTTTAATTCATTGGAAATTGTGTTTCTTACTCATTTTTAGTTACCCATCCGGTATGAAACTAACACTGACTGCTTGACCTCTCTTTGGAAAAATACATGTACTCACATATCAGATAACCTCCATGAGTGGAGGAGACGTTGAAGGTTAATCAAGGCTCCCATTCCAAATCGAATTTTGGTTGATTGGTTAACCAAGTCCTTGTTTCCTCCTATTGCCCAAGTGTAACGATCTAACATGCATAAATCTAGATCTAATAAAAGATTTTAAGAAGATCTATTTTATTAAAATGTCCAACATTAACAAATTCAAAATACTTAAAATACCTGTAAGTCGCTAGTCGTTGTCGTTTGAGGATGAGGCCGAAGGTTGTTTTGTCTTTGATCCATTGTTGTTGTTTTCGTTGGATTTCCAATCTTGTTGATTCCATCTATTTCCACCCTACCATACCCTGACGGGTATTCTCTTTTCCCCTGGATCCTCGAGCTCGATGGCGCTAAAAAGCTTTCTAACAATTGAAGTACGATGCTAGGCTATTACTGGGAGGCTCCCAACCTCACTCACGTCGTACTAAACTACACTCTTTCATAGTTTCCTCAAATCCACTCAAAAGGTTCAGGATCTCACTATTGCAGGACCGAAGAAGAAGATGATGAATATCCCTTGTTCTTCCATTTATTTTTATTTTATTAACCATTTCGTTAATTCCAATGCATCCCATTCATGACTTTTAGTTAACTCTTTAGTTACTTTAATTTAATTAATTTTTTTATTTTTCTTATTTACCAACCCAATTGTTAGCTATCTTTACTTATCTGATTCCTTTCTGATTAGTTAGGGTTTCACTTTAGTTCAACTTCCTTAGTTTACTCTATTAACTGATTTCTTAATTTAGCTTGATTTTAGTTTATTTATCTTTATTTATTTATTATTTGTTTATATTTATTTATTTAAATTTATCATTTTTAATTTAATTTATCATTTTATTTAATTTAATATTATTGTTATTATTGTTTATTAAGTTCTTTAAGATCAATTTTATTTTCCCTTGATTAAAATATATGTTGTTTATCGTTGCATTCTTGTCACGACTAGAATTATCACGATGTTTATGCTTCCAGCATGCCCTTCCAATCATTTCCGCAGGTGCGGAGTTGGTAAGCACGACTGAACCAATCTTACCTCAGTTCTCCTACCCTAGGAAGATCTAGGTGGTTTCTGGGGACACTAGTGCAAAATGAGAGATTAGTGACCAAGAGACCAAAAATTTTGGTCACCACAATTTTTTTCAAGGGATAAATGACCAAAATTGATAAATTTAA
>LPNX010332747.1:0-19491 GCA_001517045.1 Pseudotsuga menziesii
TGAAAAATATTTGAAGTTCCACATGCCGATTCTGTTTGGTTCATTGAAGTCTGGATCTTCGACTAGTCAAAGATCGTACATTGCAATTCAAATGACTAATGAATGAAATTTAATAGGGGTTCCATCCTCCTTGTATTTTGCACAAGTATGATTAATTATTCCTTCTAGGTGTTCTTCCCACCATTATATTTTCCCTTTCTATGCTATGTTCACTATTCCTTCTAACATGTTGAGTTTTGAATCAGAACCTCGTCATGTGCTTGTCATACTTGTAGATATAATTTTTTCTACTATCTTTGGTGTGGTGTATTGGATTTGGTTAATTATTAAGCCCTATGAATTATTTGCTATTGGTGTTCTTGTTAGTGTTTCCACTAGGATTGGGTTTGAACTCACAAGTATCGATTCTCCTTTTTTCAATAACCCACTAATCCTGTAGATCATGTCACCAAATATTTCGATAGGTCTGTCTAAATAGAAATTTCCATTGTGATATCTACTAACAAAAAACTATGCTAGTATGTCCTTTGTTCGCATGAAACTGTCCATTAGAGGTACATTCATGTAAATAAGGATTGTGCTTGCAATTATATTTTGAGCTTCCTCCATCATTTTTCCCTTTTGGTATGACCAATTCTTGATTTCCTTCCATAATATTTCCCATTATTTTTCTATAAATTCTGCACTACTAACCTTATGCAGTCGTTGTACCAAATGAGTTGTAGGTTTTTCTATCTCTTTCATTTTGTTTTGTGCGGATCTTGTACTTGTCCTTTTAGGTGTCATTGTTTTGGTTGAATTCTTTGGTTGACACACAAGTAGCTTCATCTCATGTTTTTCGTTGCTCAAATTTTCTAACTCTTCACAGAATGATGTTTGGTCTTCATCTGATGTGGTATTTATAGTGGAAATAGTTGGAGTGGGAGGAGGCCTTGTAGATGGAGGTATTAATGGTAGTGTTAATGGTGGATTTGACTATGATAGACATTTTGTCAAGGGTTCTTTTAATGCACGGTGGATTTGTCTCTCCCTATGTCTATGATCATTATTAGTTGGTTGGAACGTTGGTCCTTATTTATTTCTATGTGTGTCGAGGTCGTGGTAATGTCGGTGGAGTGGTTGGTATTCATCGTGTCGATGATATTAGTAATTATATCTTTCAAATGGTAATCTACTACTTCCTTCCTCAGAATTCATCCAAGGTCCTATCACATTTCATTTCTGTATTATTTTCTTTGTGTTTGATCTTAGGTTTTTATAGTATTTGATTTTTTTTAAAATTTTTTTTATTAGTTATACAACTTCATTTAAAAAAAAAATTGTAGTGTTTTAGTTGTTCATTATTAAAAAGCTTTTGAAATACACTGCCTTGTAACATTTTCAGCCCGACTGATCTGTTAGCATTGATTTCGTCTACAATGTATGGTCCCATCCATTCTGTACGTAGTTTCTTAGGTTTTCCTTTTACTCAACTATTATATAACAACGCAAGGTCCTCAACTGACAAGTTTTTATTTTTAATATTCTGATTATGCCAATCTTTTTGTTGTTGTTTTTGGTTCTCTTGGTGTTGTATTGCGATTAGTCGATGTTCTTATAGCTTAGATAATTGTATTACCCATTCTTTCCTAGCCTCTTAGACATTAATGTTTAATATGTCGGCAATTATAGGTGTTTGTTGTCGAAAGTGAAAAGGAACAAATGCTTCCCGTCAATAGACAAGTAAAAATGGTGTCTAATCTATCAGTCGTTTGTACGTTGTTTTGTATTCCAATAAGACCAAAAGATTTTTTTGTCCTGGTAATATATGTCGGTATTTCATATTTTTGTTAGGCCTCTAGTCATATTTTTGTTAAAATATTCAATTGCACCATTGGATTGAGGATGGTATGTTATGCTCATTCTATTTTCAATTTTAAACTATTCTGTCAAAGTTCTAATTGTTTTGTTTATAAAATGTGACCCTTAATCATTGATCAAGTTCAGTGGACAACTAAATTTAGTAATAATATTTATATATATAAATTTCATGGCTACTTCACTTGAGCATGTTTTGACAGGTTCTGTTTCTTCCCACTTAGTGACATATTCAACTGCTATAATAGTATGTCATGGTCCTGTCCTTTTATCCAGTATTTGAAATGGTACTATAATATCAATCTCCCAAATTTCAAATGTTAAACTTGGGTTTACTGATATTAAAGGAATTACAGTACTTGGTAGAGGTCTACCTAGTCGTTGCCAATGGTAACATTTTCTTACAAATATTTGACAATATTGGTATAATGTTGACCACCATAATTCTAACTATTGGATTTTCTTAGGAATCGTGTCTGACTGAAAATGTCTTCTAGCTGAATCATAATGTGATTCATGCATTATACTTTCTCTTTCGTGATCAAGAAGGCAATAATGGAGTACCTTGTCTAACCCTAGTTTACAGAGGAACCTGTTTATTATACTATAAGGTGCATCTTTCATTGCTAATATTTTCTTCTTTTTATCACTCATTCTGTCTAGTGCTTATTTGTTTTCTATAAATTAGGCTATTTCTTCTAATTCAAAAGGTACAACTTCTATTCTAAATAGATGTGCATATGGTAGGTCATCTTCTATTCTATTCAGTTCTTACCTTGTGTTGATTCTTGACAATTTTTTGGGTCCAACATTTCATTTCCCTGGTCGAACTATGAATTTGAACTCAAATTCCTGAAATAATAGTAACCAATGACATATTCTTCTTAGTTTTTCAATATTAAGATAGCATTATTAGGATCTTTAACTGAGAGAATAACAAGTACAGCAATCAAACACAAGAGATAATGAACAAAATGTTTTTCCTTAGGGAAACCATAAAGGAGAAAATTCCGTAACTTCCTCAGAGATAGAATCAACACCAAAATAGTAAAAGCCCCAAAATAGTAAGTGATCTCCCGACAGCAGTAATCTTCTTCTTATCTAGCCCCAATGTCTTCTCCTTCCTCAACTATGTGCTACACTTGAGTGTGGATGAGTTGTGTGATAAATAGAGACTCCAGTTCTCTATTTATAATAATCCTGACATGACTAAAACCCTACTAGGGCTGAACTCTACTAGGAGAGTCTAATAACCCTAGTGCCCTAGACCTGTGGGGAATTTAACCCTTAGACACTCAAAGGGTTACTCACTATGACTTGACATGACTTGTTTACATTATTGATCCTCTCGATCGGAACATCGGGGCATGACAATATGACTCAATTACATTATAGATACATGCCAGAATAAACATCGGGTTACAATACATAAGATACATAGATGAATGCATTCTGAAGTTACAAATACATCAACACTCCCTCTTAACTAGGAAGGTATTCTTTCGACACAATTTTTAGCACTGGTCTTCTTCTCTATATCAGCTGGATCATCTCAAGTCTTCTGAGTCTTCAATTCATCTTTGTCTTCAAGTCATGTTCATCTTTGGATCTGGATCATCATGGAACATCATCACTGGATCTGAATCATCACTAGATCTGGATCATCACTGGTCATCATCACTGGATCTAGATCATCACTCGATCTGGATCATCACTTGATCTGGATCATCACTGGTCATCATCACTAGATCTAGATCATCACTAGATTTGGATCATCACTGCTGGATCATCATTACTGGATCTATATCATCACGGGTGCTATCTCATGATTCTTCTCGTCATAGGAAGTTATGTAGAGCCAACCCTTTTTCATGTTGGTTGTAGGCCTAGCCTCCATGTAGGTCTTCATCAACACTTATATCTAATCAACACATGATCGAACAAAGGCTCATCATTTCTATCTGATCAACACATGATCGAAGATAGATACTACACTTACACGTGATCAACACATGATCGAATAATGGCTCATCATTTCTATCTGATCAACACATGATCAAAGATAGATACTACACTTACATATGATTAACACATGATCAAAGAAAGGCATGCCCAACACTTAAATCTAACCTACACATCAGAAAGGCATGCCCAGCACTCACACCTGATCATGTAGGAACTAATCCTATAATCATATCAGAAAGGCCCAACACTTACATCTGATCAACACATGATCGAACAAAGGCTTCAACATCTCTATCTGATCAACACATGATCGAAGATAAATAATGCACTTACATCTGATCAACACATGATGCAATTAAAGGCACTACACTTACATCTAATCAACACATGATGTGAAGAAAGGAATAGCACTTATATCTGATCAATACATGATGCGAAGAAAGGATCTACACTTACATCCACCCAGGTGGGAACACATCCTGCTCACAATGATGGAAGAGCTTTAACTCATATATGATCATGAGGGAACACATCCTAGCAATCATATTAGAATGGCCGCCAATCCTCCTTGACTAAGATTCTTGGTAACTGACTAGGTGCCTCCATTCTCGTAGAGAATGGAAATTGCCCTTAGATCCGACCTACTTGTCGGAATGGCCAACACTCACATCTAACATGGAAGGAAATTAATCCTTTAGCCATGACAGAATGGTTCATCCCTTACATCTGATCAAGTGGGAACACATCCCTCTATCACATCAGAATGGTTACTCAGTCCTAGAATGAGTGTCCTTGGTAACTAACCAGGTGCCTCCATTCCTAGAATGGAAATTGCCCTTACATCTATCCTACTCAATAGAATGTCTAGCACTCATATCTGACATGGAAGGAACTAATCCTCTCACCATGACAGAATGGCTCAGCCCTTACATCTGACCATGGAAGGAACCAATCCTCTCACCATGTCTGAATGGCTATGGGTCTCATAATTTTCTTTTTGGGGAAACCTTGATCTGGAGAACACCACGCTTCTCCCTGAAGTATTCAAACTTCATCGTAGCCAATGGCTTCGTCAATACATCAGCTATTTGTTCCTCCGTCGCAACATACTGGAGCTTCACTGCTCCCCTCTGCACCATATCCCTGATATAGTGTTACTTGATCTCGATATGCTTCGACTTGTCATGGAACAATGGATTCTCTAACAAATTCATGCAACTCTAGTTGTCACAATGTATACAAGTAGCATCCAACTAAGGATCAAATAAATCAGATAGTAGCTTCCATAGCCATATTGCCTCACAACTAGCTGAACAAGTTGCGACATACTCTGCTTCAACTGTACTAAGTGCCACACAGGATTTCTTCCTACTAAACCAAGAGATCACACTTGATATCATACTGAACCAACACCCTGAAGCGCTCTTCCTATCAATGGCACTACCTGCCCAATCTGAATCAACATAACCCTCCAGGTTAATCTTTTGATCCGCATCATACTTTATCCCATAATCAATTGTACCCTTTAGGTACCTCAGAATATGCTTTGCAACAATCAAGCGAACATTTCTTGGATCTGTCAAGAACTAGCTCACAATGTTCACAACAAACCAAATTCTGGTCTCATGTTCGTCAGATACATCAATGAACCAATCATCTGATGATACATCATAGCATCAACCAAATCTGATGAAGCATCACTCAATTGTTTCAGGTTCAATGCCATAGGTGTGACCATAGCCTTGCAGTCCATCATCCCAAACATCTTCAGGATCTCTACTGCATACTTCCCTTGTCGAAGGAAGATTCCATCTATACTCTGCCACAACTCCATACCTAGAAAGTAATGCATCATCCCCAAGTCCTTCATTTCAAACTCAGCAACAGGATTTCTCTTCCTATTAGCAATCAATCCATCTGTACCTATCACAAATAGATCATATACATATAATAGAAGCATCACTGGGTTTCCATCTTCAACATTGTAGTAAAGGTTCGAATCTGCTTTACTCTTGGTAAATCCCAAACTAGACAGAAGCTGTCAATTCTGTCATACTAGGTCTTGGGTGCCTGTTTCAAATGATACAGGGCTTTCTTCAATCTAAATACATGAGACTCTCTATCATGTGTCTCAAAACCGAGTGGTTGTTCTACATACACTTGCTCTTCCACTACACCATTCAAGAAAGCAGTCTTGACATCCATCTGGTGTATCTTCCATTTCGTCACTATCATAAGAGCAAGTACTGATCTATTGGAAGTGTATCTAGCTATAGGTGCAAAGGTTTCTTCATAGTCTATTCCTTCTTTCTAAGAGAAACCCCAAGCTACAAATATTTCTTTATACGTTTCAATGCTACCGTCTACAACATGCTTGATCTTGTAGATCCATTTGGAAGTTAGAACTGAATTCCCTTCTGGTCTTGGGACAACATCCTAAACATCATTCTTCATGATTGATTGATATTCTTCGATCATAGCATCCTTCCATTCTTTCCATTCTGTCACTTCTTCATAACTAGAAGGTTATTTATCAATGAAATCACATAATAAAGCTACATACCCGTAGCAGGATCTGGTCCTCTTTCTTTCTCTGTGATTCTCTTCTGGAGCCCCATATCTTTCTGCACCTTGGATAAGTTCATGTACCCAAGCAGGTTTCCTCTTATGAGGATTCTTCTCCAAAGGTGTATCTACAAGTCTTTGTGGTTCCTCGAAATCTTAATCTTCTTGAGCTTCTTCGTTCATGGTTGTATCACGAATTCTAGGTACTTCTGCTTCTGCTTCTTCAGGTTCTTCAATAGGTCTCTTTCTAGATTTGTTGTAAGTTGTGTCTTCATCAAATGTCACATCCCTGCTGATGTCAATCTTCTTGTATCCTAGGAAATAGATTCTGTAAGCCTTCGAGCTTTTAGAGTATCCCACAAATATGCCCTTCTTTCCTGAAGGATGCAATTTAGTCCTCTTCTCTTTTGGAATGTGTATGTACAGAGGACAACCAAATATTCTGAGATGGCTGACTTCTGGTTTCTTACTGGAGAAGACTTCTTCAGGAGTCTTGTTCTCGAGTACTCTATGTGGAGTACGGTTCTGTACATACATTGTTGTTCTGGCAACTTCAGTCCAAAGATGCGTAGGAATATCTTGATCATGAAGCATTGCTCTTGTAGCTTCCATGATGTTTCTATTCTTCCATTCTACAATCCCATTATTTTGTGGATTATAAGGAGTGGACAACTCCCTCTTAATCCTTGATTCTTTACATATCTATTTGAATTCATTCGAAGTGAATTCACCGCTATTATCTGATCGAATGGTCTTGATCTTCTTTTCAGTGTGGTTCTCGATCAAGGATTTGAATTCCTTGAACTTACTGAATACTTTGTATTTGTTCTTCATGAAGTAAACCCATGTCTTTATACAAAAATCATCAATAAAAGAAACATAGTATGCATACCCACTTAGTGAGTTTGATGACATAGGACCGCATACATAGGAGTGGATGATTTCTAGTATGCCTTTGGCTTTGCTTTTGCTACTGGGAAATGTCTTCTTTGTATTCTTCCCTTTCGCACATCCTTTGCAAACCCCATCATGTTTTGCTTGAAATTTTGGAAGACCTTCAACAACTTTGCTTCCAGTAAGTAGTGCTCTATAATGCACATGAGCAAGCCTTCTATTCCAAATTTCACTTGGCTCTACTGTGTCATGGCTCAAGGCTTGTTCTAGATGGCCCTTCAATGTGTACAATCCTCCTTATTGTTCTCCAATTACTACCACATCATCGATAGTCTTTCCTCTAGGCCACATAATGACTTGACCATCTATGAATGCAACCCGCATTCCTTTTGCATCCAATACTGATATGGAGAGAAGGTTCTTCTTGAGTCTTGGCACAAACAATACTTCTTTCATTGTTAGAGACTTAACAAAGTCTAGTTTATATGAAGATTCCCCACTACCTTTTATTGGATATTGGTAGTCATCTCCTAGCTTCACCTTGTGAGGTGATTCATGTTGTGACAGTCTCACAAAGGATTCCTTGAATCCAGTCATATGTTTGGAAGCCCCACTTTCTATAAGCCAATCATCACTTCCATGAGTAATGTTACCCGTGAGAGCGGAGATCAGAGCATATTCATCCTCGCTTGAATAATCTTCACTTTCATATCTGGATCTTTTCTTGGATGGTTCATCATCCTCTAGAGCATGAGCATGATGTATTCTATTGTTCCCCTTCTTCTTATGAGAGTGACCCTTGTTCTTAGGGTAGTCTTTTACAAAGTGTCTTCTTTCATCTCATGTAAAACATCTCAATTTTGGTAGGTCTCTTCTACGGTTATCTATGTGATGAGGATCCTTACCTTTGGAGTAATGAGGTCTTCTTTTGCTTTTCTTGGATTGTACTATGAGATCTTGGTCTTCACTTCCCATCTTCTCTTATTGAGAACATTCTTCCCATAGTTTGCTAAATTTGACTAACTTCTTTCTAGCAAAACTTCCTTGGATGAAAGAATCCCATGACCTAGGAAGGCCATTCAAAGTAGTCATCACAATCTCTGCATTTTCCACTTCTTCATCAACAACTTCTAATTGTTCCCTGATCTGGGAAACCCTTGTGAAGTAGTACTGGATAGTCTCTACATTTTGAATCTTCACATTTTTCAGTTGATTCCTCAAAGTCATCTTCTGGTTTATGTTATTCCCTTCAAACAATTTGGTTAGGGAATCAAACATGGATTTAGGTGTCTTGAGAGAGGACACCTATGGGATAAGGTGATCCTTGATAGAATCATCAATAATTCTCTTTGCCATTACCATATTCTTCTTACGTAAGGCCTTTTCCTCATCTCCCTCTGGAACTAGAACATCCTCATGAATGTAGGAGTCTAATTCATTCTCTTCCAGTACAAGGGAGATTTTATACTTCCAGGCTCGAAAGTTATCAGCTCCCTCAAGATTTTCATCAAGCTTGGTATGATGAGACATATTAAACTGAGAATCTTAGATGGAAATACAATAGATCTTAGATCTTACAAGGTCAAGATGTCGGATCTGAAACTTGAGCTGAAATCCTGTAGAGCTGGTTCAGGAGAAAATTAGGGTTTTTCTTTTCCAGAGATCTGTCCACCCAATTGCCTTGAAATCTGTTCCTAACTTTGATTTTGGGGAGGAGATCAATCCAAGCTTGGGTTCAGTGAAAAATTCTTCCTCTATGAAAATCCCTATTTTTCGGCAGAAGTGTCGGGTCCAAAACTGAAAAACCTCATAATTGGATTCTGTTTGATAGAAATATGTGCCCTAAGGAGGAGAGTTATTCCACTTTACTTTTTTTGAAAATATATGGAGAAAGATCCACAAACTAGGAATCCCTAGTTCCTGCAGCTGCACAATGTCTTCTTCTCAGGTTAGCTCTGATACCATGTTAGTTTTTCAACATTAAGCTAGCAATATTAGGATCTTTAACTGAGAGAATAAAAAGTACAACAATCAAACACAAGAGACAATGAACACAGTGTTTTTCCTCGGGGAAACCATAAAGGAGAAAACCCCGCAACTTCCTCAAAGATAGAATCAGCACCAAAACAGTAAAAGCCCCAAAACATTAAGTGATCTCCCGACATCAGTAATCTTCTTATTATATAGCCCCAGTTTCTTCTCCTTCCTCAACTATGTTCTACACTTGAGTGTGGATGAGTTGTGTGATAAATAGAGAGTCCAGTTCTCTATTTATAGTAATCCCGACATGACTAAAACCCTACTAGGGCCAACCTCTACTAGGAGAGTCTAATGACCCTAGTGCCCCAAAACTGTGGGGAATTTAACCCTTAGACACTTGGAGGGTTACTCACTATGACTTGACTTGACTTGTTTACATTATTGATCCTCCCGATTGAAACATTGAGGCATGACAATATGACTCAATTACATTATAGATACATCTTGGAATAAGCATCAGGTTACAATACATAAGATACATAGATTAATACATTCCGAAGTTACAAATACATCAACAATTCTACCATGATGTAAAGGTTTATTAACTAAATATTTTAATTCTTGGTGGTGAGTGTAAAACACAAAGGGATTAGCTAGCAAGTAGTATCGATAATTTTGAAGCACGGAGACCATTCCTAGTGCTTCCCTTTATGTTGTTGATTAGTTTCATTCAGATTTATTTAGTTTTCGGCTACTATATACAATTGGATAATCCATTCTTTCATCTCTTGGTTGTGTTAGTATCACATCGATTTCTATACCAAATGTGTTAATATGTACATGAAATTTTACCGACCAATTCAAAAATCATAGAATAGGTGATTCGACTAGTTTTTTCTTTAAAATGTTGAAGTCTATACTACATTCTTCGGTCCATCATATTCTTGATTGTATTTTAGTAATTATTCTACTGGATGTGCCATGTCTAAATAGTGTCGAATAAATATTTTGTAATACCTTGTATGCCCCAGTAATATTCTTACTCATTTCATATTAACTGGTGGTTTTAAGTTGAGAATTATTTTAATTTTAGTGAAGTCGACTTTGATGCCTTATTTACATACAATGTGTCCTCATGTAATTCCTATTAGCATTGCAAAGATACCATTTTTTTATTAAGGGATATTTGTATATGTTGACATTGTTCAAGCGTAAGTCTAAGCCATTTACAATGATATTTCAACATATAATAGCTTGTTCAATTGTCAAAATAGACAACCATTGCTTTGTATATATATTCTTAAAATGCTTTAACAACTATTCCTGAAAAGAAACTGGTGCATTATTCAGACCAAATGACATAAATTTGTACGCAAATGAACCAAATTCACATACAAATGTTGTTTATTTTGGTCTCCCCTAGCGATAGGTACTTGATTCTAACCTAAGAAACCGTGTGTAAATGAGTAACATTCATGTCCTACAGTTTCATAAGGAATTTTTTCTACAAAGGGAGTCAGAAATGGGTCTGTAAGTGTTACTTTCTTCAATTCTCAAAAGTCAACACAAATTATTAGTCATGTCAGATTGTGTTTCTTTGGTTGAAAAACCATTGGAATTTCCCATTCCCACTCGTCAATAGGGTAGATGATTCCTGCTGCTAGCATGCTATCAATTTCATTTTTTAAATTTTATTTGTATTTATGGGCTAGTTTGTACAGTTGTTTCTTTAAATGTTTTTCCTAGGGATTTATGCTGATCTTCATTTTTCCCATTTCTTCTACGAGTCCTTTTAGATCCTTATATTCTCGAGCAAAAACATCTTGAAATTATTTTAGTAATTTGATGATTTCTGTTGTTTGTTCCTCATTCTAGTAGTTGCCAATATTTGTAGTTTTTGGTCTTTCATCATTAGATATGCCGACTTGTTTTGTTTTTATTTTCACATCAATCCACTATGGTGCCTTAGTTTCATTGATTTTTAAACTTCCTTCTTTAAATTGTGAGAATGTTGGTGGAAAATCGTTTGTTGTTAACCTTTTAGGATCTTCTTTTGCTGTTGTTTCAACCTTAAATATTGTTGTGATTGGTATTTTTATTTCAGGATGGTTGGATTTCCATTGAAATTTTTTTCCACTCGTATGTTTTGTTTGTACTAGAAGTCACTTGTCAACTATGGTATTTTATTAATTGAGTATTATGACATGAGGCATTCAGTCAGTTGTGAGTTTCGGTCGAAATACTAATAACAGTTGGTTTTATAAATGTTTCTATTTGCTTTGTAGCTTCGACTAGTTGGTCATCTTCAGGTATAAATTTGAAGTCCTTGATGAAGTTTTCTTTTAGTTCGTTCCATAAGAATGTTTCACCTCATTCTTCTTCCATTTTGTACCGTTTTTTTGGTAAGTCATCTAATGTCGGTGGGAATAGGTGCGACCATATTTTTTCGTCTATATATCCCAATATTTTTCATTCTTTTTCACATGTAATGATGTATTTTTTAGAATCTTGGCCTTGGGTAAAGACTATTATTTGTGATTGATTTTTAGCTTCTTTCCTCTAAATCTTTCGACAAATTATGTTGGAGTTGTAGACCATGTTTGTAGTCTCGACTAGTGGGTATTCCACCACCGAGAAGGTTATCACGTAAATGTTTCAAATAAACTTTGAAGTCAGCCATGTTCACCTATATTTTTAGACACTTGTTTGATGTGAACGACTGGTGATTGCGGTTCTTTATACCTAAGTGACAGTCGACTTGATGCTTCATTTTTCATTGGTGTTGGGGATGGATACTCCCTAACTTTTCATTGAAATATTGTAGGAATTATATACACAAATAAACATTGACATGTTTTATTTTTCAGAATGGCTTGGATGATCCAAAATTCCCTTTCTTGTATTTCATAAATTTTCATTCCCCATTCATATAATTCTACGTCTAAATTATACCAAATAGAATTTGGATTTCCTAAGTGAAACTCTCCATATATGTTCAGTTCAATGTAATCCTCATTATTCTGAATTTGGTATAATTGTCGGATATTGACTTCTTCATCTATAGGTTCTTTCCATGGTTTGCCTTATGATGGATGAATTTGAACAATCAATTTCTTCCCATTTCGTTTAATTTTTATCCTCTCTTTGTCTAGTGAAATTGATTCCTTCATCATTCGATCCTGTGGTTGGAATACTAAAGCTGGAAAGGAACTCAATCATTCCTTAGGATTAATAATCACAATTTTGAATTTTTTAGTGATACTATTGATAGTTGTGTCGACATTCTTCTAGACACCAATGGGTTCAATTATTGCTTGATCAACTAACTTCAAGTATATGCCAGATTCATTAAGTCAAGGTTTACCTAATTGTTCCCATGTGTCCCTAGTCATAATGTCTTCATGTGATCCAAAGTCAAGGACGACTTGCTAGACGTGGCAACCTTCAATTTCTAGGTCGACTAAAGGTTTAACATCATTTTTATCTTTTTTATTCAAGATACATATGCTTTTTGATATCTTGTCTACACCAGATTTATTTTTAAGATTGTATAATAAGTCTATTAATTTTGCAATAAAATTATCAGTAAAAATTAAATTAATTAATTCTTGATAAATCTTATGTCGAGCATCGATAGTTAATTATTGTGAAGCTAATTCTTGAAATATGTTCATCGCATCATTATATATTTGTTTTTGTATAGCAGGGTTAGGATAATCTTATTTATTCTTTATTTTTCTTATTTTTGGATTATTCATGCCAGTTTTTGTTCCTTGACTAGTGACAATTGTAAGTTCTTAGTTTGAACAACATCATATTTTTTCACACTATACAAGATGTTAACGTTTTTCTTATTATGGGCCTTTTTAGGCATGGTGGGGAAATCCTTCAAAGAGTGATCACCAACACCACAACTTGTACAACTTATGATCACTCAGCATGTCGATGTCCTTCATTTAAACATGTATACAACTCCATCATTTGACATGGTATGTTCTCTCTATTCCCAAAGTATCGACCTCGACCTAAAAATCCTCCATGACAATTTTTTTCATACCAGTGCTCGTACCTTCGGTTGTCGTATACTTGATTGTTTTTCTCATTTAGATCGTATTATTCCTTGTATTATTGTCGTTATTATTTTGTGTGACAACATTTTTCTGGTAAACTGCGTGGTAATTTTGTCAATTTTTTAATTTTATTTGACATTCAAATGTTGCATGTATTTTCACTTCACATATCGCACACCAGCGAGATTTTTGGTTCTTCATATTATATGCACAGTATTTTGTCGCATCTAGGTCGTGCTCCTCGAAAATGTTACAAAATAATTTCGTCTAAACAAACCGGATGTCTTGTTGACGTTCTTCCTATCGAAAATAGTATTTTTTTTCCCCCAACCATCAAGAATTTAGTACACCATACTTCATGTCCTTTGAGGCTTTTCTCCCATATTTACTTCTGAATAATCTCCAATTGTCCTTCAATGTGGCTATCGACAGCATTTACAGGATAATCCTTGTCCATATCTATTTGTAACTCCTTAGTTAATCCATCTTCATAAGAGTCTAGTTGGATATGCATTATGATTTTATGTAAGAGTCCTCCAACAAACCGTTGGATTAGAAATTGTTTGTCTATGTTATACTACAATTGGATTAGTAGGTATTTGAATCTCTTATCATACTCCTGAACTATTTTGGTCGGTTTATGGACTGTAGTTTACAACATATTTTCTTCAAAATCTTTTTCATCGGTTGTTTTGAAGAATTTCATAATTTTTTTTTATTTGTGCTTTTGTGGCATTCCTTGTTTTTTCTGTATACATCATGTACCATGCTAGTGCTTGTTTTTGCAGAGCACTAGCAAACTAGGTCATTCGTCATTCTCCATTAGTAACAAAATTTGATTCCCAAGTCGACTGACGGAGGAACAAGTGTCCTCTAGGATATTCATCACCCTCATAGAGGGGAATGTGTGTGGACATCTGCACCATACATTTGACGTATATTTCTTCTCCTGGCGGTAGAGGGGGTGGTGGTGGTGGCGGGTTACTTTCTATAACTATTTTTTCTTCATAGTTATTTTCAACATAACTTTTGTTTTCATTGGAAGATTTTTCTGTAACAATCGGTCCTCCTTTGAATAGAGGTTTATTTATGTCAACTCCCTCGATAGATATCCAAGTAAATTGCCAAGATTGGGGTACTCTTAGTTGTGATTTTCACTAGTCCTTTGTGTTATCTCAAGTTGTGATTGGCTGGGGGGTGCTCCTTGATTATATGAATAGAGTAGATGCATAGTATGATTGGATGGATAAGGTTGAAAATTAACTTAGTTTCCTTGTAGTGATCGGTGAATTACAAGATGATTGACGTCATTTCCTTCACCATCTAGTCAACTCTATACACCTAACTCTCCATCTGATAGTCTTCAATCTTCTTGAATAATATCCTGCACTCAGGCACTCTGGTTAGGATTTAATGGTGAATGAGGTGTAATAGGCTAGGGTATATCTACTTGGAGAGATCTACCACACTCTATCCACAAGTATTCAACCATTGGTGATAATTCTTGATCAATGCCCTCTTACTCTCGGTCATGACATGACTCTGGTGGATTCTCTTCTTGTTTCGTCACTCTATTCATCATTATTCCTTCTTCGCACACATCATCCTACTCTCTAATCTCTTCCTCTTTTTTTCTCCTCTTCTCTCATTCTATCACTACTATATAGATGGGGTTATTAAGACAATAATTGAGACAATATTTTTGTAAATTAAAATATTGTCTCAACTGAAGACAAAAACAAAATTGTGTTTTTTCTTAAATATTATCTTTAAGTCGGTGTCTTAAGCTATTGTCCTAAACTATTGTATTAAATTTAAGACAATAAAAATTGTCTTAAATTTAAGATAATACTTTAAGACAATAATTTAAGACAATAGTTTAAGACACCTGCTTAAAGACAATTGTTAATTCAATACATAATTTTGTTTTTGTCTTAAGTTGAGACATTTTACAAAAATATTGTCTCAATACCCCATCAATGTACAATGTAATAGTGATTAAATGCAAATATTTATGATAGGGAATAGTTTAATCGAACCACCAACCTTTTGCATTATATAATCTAACTGCTCTACCGTTGAGCTAGCACCCTTCAATACAAGAAGGATGTTTTATGTAAGATTTTTTTTAAGAATTAAGCATAAGAGTCCTGAAATACTCATTGTATGTCACTCATTCATCTATAGTTCTCATGTATTTAGCAATAAAAACAAGAAGCCTGAAATACTCACTGTATTTCACTCATTCATATCATGAAGTCTTCCCAGGAGGCCCTATAACATGAGGTCTTTGGATGGAATTCCATTAGACCTTACCTTGCTTTATTGCCCAACCTCCCTTCCATAAATAACTTATACGTTTTAACACCATGAAGGATTCCAAGTTC
This sequence comes from Pseudotsuga menziesii, assembly GCA_001517045.1. Taxonomy (NCBI): domain Eukaryota; kingdom Viridiplantae; phylum Streptophyta; class Pinopsida; order Pinales; family Pinaceae; genus Pseudotsuga; species Pseudotsuga menziesii. The sequence continues at coordinate 15,719 of LPNX010332747.1, forward strand.
CCAGTTTAAAGTTCATGGATCTATCAGGTTATCGCACTTGCATTTTGCTTTATCCAAATAGCTGATTTCCCAAATGGCTGTTCCTTCCAATAAATCCAGGTGGGAGGAAGAAACTGGGGGTGTTTTTAGTCAATCCAAAAATATTCACCAAACGGGGTGAAACCCACTCACTATTCATATGGTGAGGCACATTTTAAGAAAAAAATATTTCGTGTGGACGAGGTCATAGACATATTCTCCATATGGGTTCTAGAACTCAAATTATAAGTGACTCAATTCATAGTTCACAAAACACCACATTAGAAACCCACAACACTTTCCTACTCCCATGGAAATCCCCTACAATTTCCAGCTTCAACTCATTGGAAACGCTCATGTTCCATACGTTAACTTCAAATTACAACTAAGTCGATATAGAAATTGTTATAAAGATAAAAATAAAATCCTTGCACATCATAAAACAAATATATTAGGTTCCATACTAGTTGTGCACTAAATATGCTTTAGATGAAACAAAAAATGCAATTGGTATCATCATTTCCGATGCATCTATTTATGTTCATGCAAAAGGAGAAAATTACTATCTACTATTTTCTAGAGTTCATGAATGTACATGACAAAAGACATAGTAACAATTGAAATTCTTAACAACATGAAAATAATCAAACTACAATCATGGGAAAAAAAAGTCAAAAAGTTGATTGAAAATATCCAAGCTATTAAGTTCAAATGGTTTTCTTCTGCACATTTTTATAAAACATATCGTAACATACTCTATTTGAGGTCACCCACCATTCATGCATATACAGTTTTTACAGCCTGTTCTATCAAAGGAAATACATGGTAACTTCTAATATAATATTTACAGTACTTGCAACATTCCTTTTCATACAGGAGTTGGTGAAAATTCTACCCATTATTTTTGCTATATTAATTCATGTTAAACTCTCCCTAGAAATTTGTAGTGGATATGCACATACATGTCTCCAATGCTCCAATACTAACTCTTAATCCATGTTATCCTTCAAGTACACTATGTCGCCATGAAAAATCCCCTACCCAAGCATCCACAAATCAAGCACAAATCTCCATGCAAGCAGCAAAGTGGCCCATGCTACCTAGGATTGAATTCCCTCCTCCTAGATGCCCAATTCTCCTCCACAGAATGGGTTTTCCTCTCACGTAATAAAATAACCCATCCATGCAACCTCATCAAGAATGTCACCATGGAAAATATGTGTCCAACCTCCAAAGGAGGTGCAGCACATAAGCATCAAATTAAGCTCTAGCACTCCATAAGTATGTATAATATCCCGAATTTTTGAGATAACACTTATGGGAATAAGCCCCATTGCTTATGATGTTGCTTTGATGTTTTATTTTGTATATTTGAAATAACACCCCATTGCACATGACAATGATGATGTGTTTGATATTTTTGGCGTAAGCCAATTGCATAGGTTTTATTTATATGATTTCATGTGCTAGGAATGGACCCTGAAGCACATAATTGATGAGATGTTTGTGTTGAAAGCAATATTTGAGGAACATTAGTATTTGATGGTTTTTGTTGAGTGAGAAGCTCTAGAACACATGAGTATTCAATGATTGTGTTGAACGAGAGGCTCTGAAGCACATGAGTAATTTTATGTTTGTGTTGAGTGGGAGGGTTTGGAGCACATGAGTATTTTAATGTTTGTGCTGAGCAAGAGAATCTGGAGCACATGAGTTATGAAACCTTTTTATAGAGCAGGAAGCTTTGAAGCACATGAAAATATAAGAATTGGAACTATTGGGAATAATCTCTGAAGCATTCCAAGTTGATGTTGAGCATAAGATCCAGAACATTGGATCCTTAGCCATTGTATCCCTAAGTGTATCCTACAAATACATCCTAGCATTACTGCTAAGCAAGGAGCTCCGAAATTGCACTAAGTTTGTAACTCCTTGTTTCTTACCGTTGAGTATGGGATCTAGATAAATTCTAGGAGTTACTAAAAATTTAATATGTTGAGTGAAAATGACTATGATAAAACATTGATTGCATGTTACTTATTTTTAAGTGCTTAAATGAAATTTCTAATTTCTGTATCTCATCAAGTACTTAATAACTACCATGTTAAACAAGGTAATCCAACATGAAAGGAGGTTTAGAGTTTCCTAACGTAGTTGTCCTAACCTCTACCTGAAGGCCGTAATATATAAGTGACTATAAGCTAAAAGGAAAGTATCAGGGATCATGCTATATCATACCTAAAGTTAAAATGTTAACAAATATATATAAAAATATATATTTTATACATAATATGTATAAACAATTAAGTGCAAGAGATAATACTAGTAACTATGAATAATAATGAAAGGATCTATATATTATTATTATTACTAATGTTAATTAAATATTAAATAGGTACAAGATTCAAAGTAGGAACTAGTCAAGAAAATACTAAGTTAAATTTAAATAAATATTAAAATTACCTAAACTAAGTAAGAAGGTTTATTTCAAGAAAACAAATGATTCTTGATTTAACAGCCCCTTTTCCTGAAACGTATGTCTATAAAGACCCAAGCCAAAGAGAGGCTTGGGGATCTTGTGATTATTCCATGATTCTACCTTCTTATTCTCAACATAGTTCTTAGAGAGTAATTTTCCCAACATAAAAAGAAAACTTATACAGAACCTAATATCCTAGATAGGGAAGCCTTATATTAGGACCTCTAAGCTACTTGCATGTTGGAACTAGCTCGGGGGTATCCATATTGTTACCGGGAACAATTTTAGGTCATGGTTGGGTGAAACATGGTAGTTCCCAAGTTATTCGGTTATCTGAACTATGTCCTTGTTAATGTTTGGTGTTTGACTGTACAGGGTTTCCAACCATTAGAATAGCTTCAAATTAGAGGTGTGAGGTTTCTTGACCTTCCTTATAAATAACATAGGTTTTCTTATTAAATAAAGGGATTAAATTCTAGAAGGATAAATAGTATATGTCTGTTATAGCTAGGTTATTTTTCTTACTTAAACATGATTTTATATTGAGGGAAATATCGATATTATTAATGTTTGTAGTGATATACTGTCACCTACATTTTTATACATTTTCAAAACCATAGGAGAAGTTGGCCTCTGTTATTTCTGCATTATTCTTTCATCATTTACATGTTAAATTTAGTCTTCTCTAAAGAGCATGTTTTGTTTAAACAAATTTCAGACTATTTAAGTTAGCTAGATTTCCTTGTTGTTGTTCAACTTAAATAAAAGAGTAAAGCAGATTTTTATATGCACATAAACCAAATTAAAATTTAATATTAAACCTTCAACAAAAGAACCAATTAAAATTCAGAGAAACTAAATTATCATCATTAAAATCCAACCCTACATCTTTCTCTGCTAGGAAATTTCATACTCCCAGCAGGGTCATTATTTTCAACCATCGAAAGTATTCGATATAGTTTTAACATAAATGACATCAACAAAATTAACATAGTTAAACCATAAACCTAAAAATAACATAATGATGATAATTATCAAACCGACCCCAAACAATAATTTCCAGTATATAATCCTCTACATAACATGCCAACCATCGAGACCTGTTAAGGTCTAGCTGTAGGTCTAACTATTATATCAAATATCTCTATTATTTACTACCAAGCTAAGAATCAATTCTATACATAATACAAACCAAATTTTAAACAATGTATCCATTTAAAGGAGCAAGGATCAAATCAGGTTGGCATCTATGCCAAAACAAAACACACACATGTTGTAT
>LPNX010332747.1:30573-41548 GCA_001517045.1 Pseudotsuga menziesii
AATTAGAGGTGTCTCATGCTTAATCCTCCATTTTCCAAGGCAATGGCCATCACAGCTACGGATTCCATGACCCATGATAAGGGGTTCCACATAAAACCCAAGAACTTGAGGAATTTTCTTTTCTACGCACCCAAAAGATGTGATGGGGTTAATTTTAACCAATTCTTGAAAAACCACAAGTATTCATCATAAAACACAAATGCATGAACCTCTTTGAAAATATGATAAAGGATCCCTCATTAAAGCTTCTGAAACCTAATTAATTTACTTTCGTGTAGCCTAAATATTTTATGTAGCAGCAAACATAGAACCAACCTAAGAAAACGTATTTAATACAAATAAGTAAATATGCCATGGAAACTACTTTGTGGTGGTATAAAATATAAAACAGTGAAAGAAAATTACTTCACTGTAGAACCAATGAATATGCTTTACATTGCATATATTAAGACTAAAACAGCCTTAGAAAATCAATTCTCTGTAGATATCTACTCCGGAACTGAATCCAAAATTAGAAAAAACTTATCGTAGTTATTCTTACCTTTTTCTCTTCCATCTTGTTGTATCCAAATATCATGAGCCTCTCCTGTGCAGCTTGGTTGCTCAAACCCTCCTTGCTGCATCTTATATTCTCAAAAACCTCCGTGATGGGAATATTTTCCTGCATTTTCAAACCTCACAAAATCAAACTCAACTAGAAACACTAAACGAAAACCATAAAAGGCCTGCAAGTTCTTCTTACCAAATCAACAGCTTCTTTGTTAATGGATTCCAGAGTAGTTTCTTTGTCATACATTTCCACAAATCAGATTCACTTTCTGCCACGACCCCCACAAAACACACACATGTAATGTAGCAATCAATGCATCATATAGAGCTCTACAGGATTACATATGTCAATAACCAGTCACTTGAACTGTGGTGATTCAAACTAGGTACTTGATAAACTGGATTGAGCTTAAAATACCAGTGGGAAGATGAAATTTCAGTTGACAGACAAAAAGAATGTGAGAGGTGTAATCCATATAATATATAATAATCTTCTAGGTGTCCAAATCCACTATTCTATTTTTATTCTCTCCCCATTTTCACCATGGCCTTATTAATACAACAAACCTATCCATTATGTGAAACCAAAATATGTCCATTTATATATACATAAAAAGTATCCAAATTTGTTTTTCTTGATCTTACAAGCAAAGGGAAAGGGAATCTGGAGCGACAACGAAGCATAAACTGGGTAACTATAGATGTAGGTGTACAATGAAGATTGCTCATCTTCCAACCATACCTTACCAAACGCCAACCTCCTTTTGAAGTGCACTACTCGAAGGAAGAAATGTTTAAATTTCATTGTTGGAAGGAAGAAAATCAAATATTATAGTGCAACACTTGGGGTATATTCATAGACGCAATTTCAAAATAAATAAATTATGGAAGCAAAACATACTAAAGAACCTTCAGATGAAATTTTGATACCATTGGGAAGGGTTGTGATGATGGTCTTTGTTGACTGGAAGTTTAGGTGGGAGAATCACGTCTGAAAAGGAAGAATCCATGGAATGGAGAGATTTATATTCGTTTAATGTAATCCATGAGAATAGTCCACCAGGAGAGTGGAACTTGTGTAATGATCCCCCATGTTATGCATCTATTGTTGAGTATACTTCAGCCTCAATAGCAACTGATAAAATTATTGAACCCTACTGCCCAGCCACTATAAGAAGAATAGGGGGGGAGTATCATGGGCGCCAATTTCAGGATCAGAAGCCAAGACAAAGGAACGTGATGGAGAAGAGAAAGTCAATAGAGAGCCATTTATGGGTTCACTGTGCAATTTCTATTTGAGAAATTCATAGAGACACAAAGCATCTAATTAAAAACCCCTTCGCACTAAATCCTTCAATTGTTTTTAACAATGATACCAAAATACCCTCTTTCCACTAGTTTTGTTATATTGCATTTAGTTTTTCCACTATATTTTCTGTTTTGTTTTGTATATCCTAACTAGTGTATAGCTATATATTATATTTTTATTTATGTACTATTATATTTTATAAAACTTATATATCATAAATATAATTATTTTGTATGTATTATAATAATAAAAGATATTTAATATAATGTATATATTATAATTTATTAGTATAATTCTTTTTAGAGATAATTTTTATATTTTCAAAGTCACATTTACAATAGTGTCCATGTAGGGTTTTTAACATTTCTCATCTCATTGCTTGTTATTAAACCATTCTCTTGTCAATATAATATATGTTTTAATATTATAATTTTTTTATACACAACTAAGTTAGAGTTGAAAAACTAGTGTAATTTGGTCTATGTTAGTTTAACGATTCATTTAAATATATTTAAGGGCATGTTTGGACCCTCATTCAATGGATTTTGTGGCTTCGACGCCCTTGCAACACATGAGGATTCCATCTGTTAGTCCCAAATGGAAAGGGACAAGAATATCCTCAATGACCGAAGGTGGATTGACATTCTGAACATGACCCATTCTTGATGACCATCGACACATCATCAATTTGGTGTCTCGCTAAGACATTGTCATGATCAATAACACTAATTTGGTGTTAATTGTTGAGCTGTGACACTAGTACTTAAATTTTTCTTGATTATAATAACTAAATTAGTTTCAATAGCTGAGCTATGACACATGAGGGGTCTACAATTTACTAAATTCTAACACTGCAGATGGGGTCATTTAGTTGGTCAATTTTAGTTGTGTCACTCTGGAAATGAACAAAATTGATAGACCCAAGGGTCTATGAATCCATCTACAGTGTTAGAATTTAGTAAACTGTACAAATTCATTGTCAAATTTCTAGTTTTTTCCATTTCCAGAGTGACACAACTAAAATTGACCAACTAAATGACCAATTGTAATCTTATCAATTGTAGTCTAGATATCCCATGACGAAATTTGGCCATTTATCTTGATCGTTTTCAGTTGGTTTTTATCCCGTGACCAAAAGTGGTCATTTGTCTTTGTCATTTTAAGTTAGGTCACTTAGAATTATCAATTTTGTTCATTTCTCCCTTAAAAAAATTGTGGTGACCAAAAATTTTGGTCTCGTGGTCACTAATATCTCATTTTCCACTAGTGATCTCACACTAAAGAAAAATCAGAAAGTGGATGATGAATTTCAATCGACTCTTTGATGAGATACTATAATATTTTTCAGTGTTTTGCAATGCTGAATTGATTTCCTTCTTCACACCACGACAAACTGAGATGCATATCGAGAAGTTTCTCACAAAATATTCCCAAGTTTGGACGACCAGTGTATATGGCATAGATGGCACGAATGGCATTGGAAAAACAACGTTGGTCACGAAAAATCTATGATACCCACAAATAGGTTGGTGACTTTTGATGTTGTAATTTGGGTTACCATTGCTCGATTTTGAATATTGAAGTTGCAAGGTGCCATTGTTTCTTAAATCAATTTAGAGTTGGTCGAAATAAATGTTGACAAGCTCAAGATGAAATTATCTGCATATCTGAGAGCCAAGAATATTTTCCTGGTTTTAGATGACATGTGGACATCACTCGATCTTGGAAAAATTGGTGACGTGTTAACCATGACCGAGCGAGCATGGGATTTGTTTCCCAAAATCATAAAATGACCAAGTGAGCTAGAAGATTCCATGAAAATGATTGAATTTTCTAGTCATTTTATGCTTAATAATTAAGACTCAAAATGATTGAATTTTCTTTTGCGAACTCTACCTCTGAAAATATAAATTATTTTAAAATAGAGAGTGATGTTTCTTTAACTATATGGTTTCACTGTTAGACGAAATCTTCAATATCGAATATTTTTAAGAAAGCAATGGGCTAATAAGTAGTGAGACTTGTAAAAATGGCAGCATATAAGTAGAAATTGGCAGTGATGATGCCACGTCTTCCAGAGGTTACAGTTCATTCCTCTTTCATAGATTCCCTTTCAAGGTCATATGTAGGCATGTATATCCTCAACAAAGTCACTCTTCAACATGGAATGAGCCAATTTGTCTGTGTGTCTTATAGCAAAACTATTGCTACGTTGGTCATTGCTTTGGATTATGTTCTTTGTAAATTTGTTTTTAAAAAACAATGGAGACTTTATATTAACTTGTGGAATAAGAAACATAATGTTTCATGAGGAGATATAATTCTAATAGCCAATGATTTACACTCTTTTAACTTATATAATTTTTTTCAAAAGACGGTAAGAATTAGTCGCAACAGAGCTGCAACGGAATGGATGTCTTAGAAGTTATATAATGGTTAAGTATATAACTTAGAAGTTATATAAATATTAAGTATATAACTTAGAAGAGATGCATTCTACAACGGGGTAGGGGAGTTGTGTAACTCTTTCCTCCCTTACCCTATAGTTGACATTTGTCATTTATAAAAAATAATAAAATATTATAAAAAAATAACATGTTGATTCAAATTAGATTTAAAATATTTAGAAGGAATATATATATATATATATATATATATGTATGTATGTATGTATGTATGTATGTATGTATGTATGTATGTATGTATGTATGTATGTATGTATGTATGTATGTATGTATGTATGTATGTATAAACAAATTACATAAATTAAAACCATAGAAATTGCCTTGCACACTTTTTCAACATTTTCCATTCTAAAAAAGAGTTTGCAGCTTTAGATATTTGATTCCTCTATGAAGTTAGTAGATCCTTTTAAGATGAATCTATACTAATATACTTATACAAAGTAAAGTTGAAATACAATAAAATGTAAGATATCCATTACTGTTGATTGTGTTCACGAGGAGATATAGACATAGAAATTTATAATGAAAGGGTTTGTCATATGCCATGTTAAACATTTATTTCACTGCATTAACTTCTCAGCCATAAGTCTTTACTTTTCCATTCTGACTTTGGCAGTGGAAGAGTGGATAGACTCGTGAGAGGAAAAGTGGTGAGGCGAAGGATTTGGAGATGAGTCGGTCGATGTGGTGCTTCTTCAAGTTTGTGGGTTTTAAATTAGAACTTCACATGCCAAGTCTGTTTCAAATATCTTTTGTATGAAAGTTTTGTTAACGAACCAATAGGCCTAAGTAGCAGTAGGAGGAGGGTAAGTAAAAATGTTGGTTTGTAAGAAGAAAATGGAAGAGTTCATGCCCCATCTTTCACATGTTGCAAGTCAGGTGGTATATGCATGCATGAATATCATAAATACAGTCGCTCTAGAAGATGGTATGAACAAATTCATATTTGTAACATACAGACAGATTATTGGCACATTGTTCATTGTTCCTTTGGGTTTTGTTCTTGAACTGTATGAACTTGTAAATTTGTTTTTTTATAAAAATAATGCAAACCTTTGTACTATTTTGTATTATAAGAATCATATTACTAGACTCATTAATGATGATTTATATTTTGATTTATATATTTCTACAAACCATAATAGAAGATATATAATAGTTAACATGCCCTCCATCAATTATCATTGCAAACACCAAAGGCCTCCTATGACATTGTCCATCTTTCTTCAGATTTTCTTTCTTTCACTCTCTAGGTAACTGGGTATTGCAATCAATTTATTACCCTTGTTTTTATTTTTGTAATGCTTTCATAGATACAAATCAAGTAAGGGACTGAAGTGGATATTGATTTTTCCCATATGCAGAATTACAAGCAGCCAAAACCTTTGTTTAGAGGGATTATAGTATAATAGTTCTACTTTTTATGGAGCAATATTGAATTTAATCCCACCCACCACATTTTTGATGGCCACTCTCCTAAGGTAGTAGTTCGATTTCAATAAATTCCTCTACTGTAAATCTCATCTTAAAATTTTCAACCTAAAGAGTTCCTGAGTTCAAATGATCGGTCTATATGGCACAGATGGAGTTGGAAAAACAACATTGTTCGGAAAAATCTATGATACCCTCAAAGAATTTAGTGTCTCTTTTGATGTTTTCATTTGGGTTACAGTTGGTCGATTTCCAATATTGAAGTTGCAGGGTGACATTGTTTCTTACATCAATTTAGAGCTAGCAGAAATAGATGTTGACAAGATGATGATGAAATTGTCTGCATATCTGAGGGCCAAGAATATTTTCCTAGTTTTAGATGACATGTGGAGATCATTCGATCTTGGGTGATGTATCAACCATGAACAAGCAGGATTTGTTTTCCAAAATCTAAATAGTCCATGAAAATAGAACCCTTTTCTAGAGACAAAGGAAACAACATTGTTCGGAAAAATCTATGATACCCACAAAGAATTTAGTGTCTCTTTTGATGTTTTCATTTGGGTTACAGTTGGTCGATTTCCAATATTGAAGTTGCAGGGTGACATTGTTTCTTACATCAATTTAGAGCTAGCAGAAATAGATGTTGACAAGATGATGATGAAATTGTCTGCATATCTGAGGGCCAAGAATATTTTCCTCGTTTTAGATGACATGTGGAGATCATTCGATCTTGGGTGATGTATCAACCATGAACAAGCAGGATTTGTTTTCCAAAATCTAAATAGTCCATGAAAATAGAACCCTTTTCTAGAGACAAAGGATGGGATTTTTTTCCAATATGGATTTGAAAGAGGTCAAATGGGGTCATGTTTCTGAGAATATAGAGTGTATTTTCCATGTAAAGGTTTTCCCCTCTCATCTCCAGTGAGTGTAAAGGATTTATCCTCACCATAAATGTAATAGCCTCATCCATGATTGGCAAGAGCGATGAAGATGACTGGAATCTTGCTCTAAAGAAAATGCAAAAGAGTCTAAATTTCATTGACCCAATTGCTCATCATCCTTGTATTGATTGATATTTGTTTCAGTGATTGAGATGGAGGTACAATTGATTGCCCAATTCTAAATCCAAAAACGGTTTTTTGTATTATTCCATGTTTGTTTAAGATACTACATTTTCGGTAAATCCACTTGCGCAAATGTGGATGGAAAAAGGCCTCATGAAAACTAAAGACGTCAGGCATAGTTGTGTTCAATTTCTTGAAAATCAGTACTTATTCAAAGTGAAACCTACATAAAATGTGATTGGATTTCACGATGTTGTGTGCTACAAGGAAATATACATTGGAGAAAATTCTATGAAGAAATGCGTGTTTAGGGAAGGACAAATGTTTCAACAATTTGCTGACATTGGGATTCATGAATGCAAGACATTATAAGTTTGGGTAGTAATATTAGGTTTCTCTCCCTGTAATTGAATTGGGATGTCAAAACTTGGTGACTCTTTTCCTGGGAAAACTAGAACTGAAAGAAATTTTACCTGACCTCACTTCTCTGCGGGTGTTGGATCTAGGGGTACACGAATGAAGTCGTCACCATTATCATTATGGGAACTAAGACAACTCAAATTTCTAAATTTGAGATGAACTAAAATTAAAATTGTGGTTGAGCTCATAGGTAATCTCTCTTCCCTTCTAGAGCATAGGTTTTGGAGGGGGGGTGTCAAAGTATTGGTACAACCACATGGTATAACCATCGCACCTCTTGGAATATAAAAAAAGGTGGACTAACCACCATGCTTGATGATAGTTCCTTGTGTTGGGTTTCAAATGTTCATCAACATCTGCATGTTTTGGTGTAATGGCAAACCTTACATGGTATCAGAGCATAGGTCTCAAGTTCAATTCCCTCGAGCTACATTGGAGGGGGGGGATGTTGGAGTATCAGTACAACAACATGGTGTAACCGCCGCACCTCTCGAAATTTCTTGGTGATAGGGCCTTCAGGTGGGTTTCAAACATTCATAAATATCTGCAGGTTTTGGTGTAATAGAAAATCTTACATTTGTAAGGTTTGTTGTTACACCAATATTAATACTCCAACACCCCCCCCCCTTTGGTGTAGCTCAGGGGAATTGAACCTGAGACCTATGCTTTGATACCATGTAAGGTTTGTCATTACACCAAAACCTGTAGATGTTGATGAACATTTGAAACCCACCACAAGGCCCTATCACCACGCGTGACGGTTAGTCCACATTTCTTTTTTATATTTCGAGAGGTGTGGCAGTTATACCATACCATTGTACTCATTCTACAACACCTCTCCTATGGCGTAGCTCGGGGGAATTGAACCTGAGACCTATTCTCTGATACCATGTAAGGTTTGTCATTACACCAAAACCTGCAGATGTTGATGAATTTTTGAAACCCAACACAAGGCCCTATCACCACGTGGGGTGGTTAGTCCACATTTTCTATATTCCGATAGGTGTGGCAGTTATACCATGTTGTTGTAACAATATTCCAAAAGTATGAAGTTTAAATTGTTGCCCTCTCAAATAGTAAAGCTTAAAAATCTCAGGTATTTTGATTTTAGCGAGATTTAAGGTATTTGAGGTATTTTGATTTTAGCAAGTGTGATAACCTAAGGTGGTATTTAGATTTTCGTAAGTGTGATAAGATTACCATACTTCCAAACTTTGAAGTAATGTTCAATAGGGATCTCAATGAAACATTCACAAAATGTCGTGGTTTGTTTATTTTGGAATTTGTAAATTATTGATATTAGAAAAATTGTAAAATTTTTGTTTAGTATTTTAATAAGAATCTTTTTGGTAGTATTAAATAAGTTTATGATCACTTTAAACGGATATACGAGGTTTTATAAACTAGCAACAACTATATTAATAAGATTAATATCTTAAGAATATATATATATATATATATTTAAAAACATTATCAATGTATTGAATATATATTTGTCGGCTTATTATACCTGCCTCAGGAAAGTATATTGTAATTGATTGTAAGTTAAACTCTTTTGACTTTGGTATTAGTTGGTGTCTTTTGATGCAGCTATAAAAAATTAAAACCTGTTTTGCAAAGTATGACTTAGGGATTTGTAAAATATTTTTTATTTTTATTTTGTTAAAACACTATTTTCTAAACAGTTGATTGGTGGATAGAAGATGATGTAAGCTTTGGAATTTGGTATCTGGATTTGAATTGACATGTGGCAATATGACGTCATAATAATAAAATTTAAAAAATCAAAATTATATCTTATTGCCATCTGGGCTCATGCCTCCTGCTGCTGTCGCTGCCGTGTGGACCGTGGTGCCTACCAGGAATATATGCAATTAGAAATTTAATGAAGGATGCGATATATATGTAAATTGCAGTGTTAGCTACTTGGTTTCGATTGAAGTACCCGCACATTGCAATCGGTGCACTCTCATCCTCGGCTCCTATTTTGTATTTCGATAACATTACTCCTCCAGATACTTTTGACAACACTGTGTCTCAAGATTTCAGGGTATAAATTTCCTAATCATGAAAACAATGCATTCTGAGTAGGTTTTGTAATTTTATTGTTATTCTGATACAATATGAATTCTTAATTTGCATGGTAGAGTGAAAGTGAGAACTGCTTCAATGTGATCAAAACTTCCTGGAATATGATTGATGAGATGTCATCAACACCTGAAGGCTTGAAATCTCTAAGAAAGGCTCTCAAAATTTGCCAGTACCGACACTGAATCTCTATGAAATGCATGCCTTTGTTCTATGGATCATACATACAGCTGATAGGGGCATGAAATTACATGTAGTTTGAATCATGTATATTTTAACATAAGAAACCGTTCTTTTATCATATCAACTAGTGATAGTGATATTGCTGGGAATTTGGATGGGTGGTTGTATGATGCTTATTACAACACTGCCATGACAGATTATCCAGTTGCGGTCAACTTTGTTCAGCCTTTTCCCGTGTTTCCTGTGAAGCAAGTAATTGCAGTAGCCTTCTTAATTTGCATGAGCAGATTTAAGAAAATTTATATAGCTTTTTATAATCTCTTTAAATTGTTTTGTTGCCCCTATAATAATAGATGTGCAAGGCAATAGATAATCCCTCTGGCGGTACAGACCTCCTCAGTTGATTATACGGTGCAGTAAACGTTTATTATAACTACCCTAGGAGCAGTTCTTGCTTTGATTTGAACTCAAGTGATCCGCATGGAGAGTCTGGCTGGTCATTTCAGGTTGAATATTGTTCACTGGTTATTATTTTTTTTTTGGGCAAAATCCTTAGTAACTGTACAGATGGTTGTATGAAATTAGTTAAATTTATAGAAATATTAATGGCATCCATAGTTTCCAGGTTCAATGGAATCTCAAATGGGCTAGACACAATCTTAAAAATAATTCATCCATTGTGCTGCAGGCTTGTACAGAAATGGTAATGCCCATTGACGATCCAGAGAAAAGTATGTTTCCTAATTCGACATTCGACTACCAGGGGTTTGTGAATTCTTGTGAAAAAGGCTATGGAGTTCAACCTAGACGCCATTGGATAACCACTCAATATGGTGGACATGTAACTTTCTGCAACTCTGCAATTTTCCTTCCATACAAAACAATGACATATAGAAAGAGAGATCGCCTTTGATAACATATTGATTTAAATCATTTTTTGTGCAGCACATTAAGAGGGTTCTTAAGAATTTTGCGAGCAACATAATATTTTTTAATGGATTGTGAGATCCATGGAGTGGTGGAGGGTAAGATGATTTTTATTTTCAAATTTCATTGCATTTTTTAAAGTCAGAAAGCAACAGTAGTTTTATCTGTGGGTATATTGCAGGGTTTTGGAGGACATAAACGAAAGCGTAGTCTCCATTGTTGCAAAAGAAGGTAAATTAGGGTTTACTGATTTTGGTTAACAGTAAATAATAACAATAAGAATCAGAGATACAGGGTATCACATAATGACGTTCTATTCAAATTACTTAATTTCAATTTATACCAAGGATTAAGAAAATAATTAATCTTGCACAAATTTGTTTTTAGCAATTTACTTACACTGTAACAAATGTTATAATAATTTTTTCCATATATATAGTTCAAAATTCTCTCATAAGATCCCAATGGTATTGACCATGGTCAACCATAAATATATTGATCACATTAAAGTTATTGATGCAATGTTGAGTTCA
>LPNX010332747.1:43311-151448 GCA_001517045.1 Pseudotsuga menziesii
TAAGAGCCAGAATAATGAGTGGCGGAGAAAAGAAAGAATTGACAGAGAAGGAAACAGAACTGCGCACATGTCTGGGACACGGGACGTCGTCTATAGTGGACAGGGAACAACAAATATTAGGGTCCATGCAGCAGGCACTTGACGACGTGGATTGCGGATGGGATGAGGATTATGACAATCTGCTTGCAGTTAATTTATTCCCTGAAAACAATAACAGCAGCAGTAGAAGAGAAGAGGCTGAACTGGATCCCATGGACCCCATGGAATATTTTCGAGACGATGGTGAATTCCAAGATGAAGAATCACTAGACGATGACGACTTCGAAGCTGACTTCATGTCTGAAGAAGAAGAGGAGGAGGCGCAGATGGATGAAGAACATCGGGTGGTTATGGAATTGAGAGTAAGTCAATGGCCACCCGCGGTTATACAAGAAAACGAATTGTTGTGCCTCTATTGCCTAAATAAAATTGAAAAGCCCACGGAAGGCACCAAGTTGCCATATTGCCCACATATTTTCCACAGGCATTGTATGGTATCGTGGCTCACAGACCGCACTGATGGCACTCAACAATTTGAATGTCCTACGTGCCGTCAATTAGTGTATACTCCCCCGGGATAACTCCGGCTCGATGACTTCATCCATTAAAATTTTAAAATTTTACTATTGTTATGTTATTTTCGTAGATATGAATTTAATAAAATAATAAATTGTTATGTTATTTTCGTAGATATGAATTTAAAATAATAAATTGTTATGTTATTTTCGTAGATAATAAATAATAAATGCATGGTCAATAGTATTGTGATCTTATTTTGGTAGATATGAATTTAAAACATAAAATACATGCATCTTCAATAGTAGCTCACCCATGACATGGAGGTCACAATTTTATAACAACTAAACCCAGCCTCTTTCAGTCACTCTGTCCAGCAACTTCTCCATTGACACAATTGTTCGATGGACTCCATCCCTCCTTGGCAGGCAGCTGTATCACAGCTGTGGAAGGCCTCAACTACCACCTCTTTACAATAGGAGCCAACCACCCTTTAAACAAAGACCTATTTTTTTTTTCATTCATCACAAGTACGCCTAGATGGGTGCAAGCGGCATTTTTCAACTTTATTTTTTTTAATATTATTTTATGAAGTTCACACGAGTCATTATGTCAATTTTGATTTTTAAAGATTAACATAACCGTATTATTACAGTACATCATATATATCTACACATCTCATTATTAAAAATTATTGATCATGTTTAGTTTTTCAGTCTCACATGTCACATGAGGTTCGTTATTACAAAGGAAACTTGAAGATGACTTTATGCACATGTCCCACTTATCAAATTATATAACATCATTTTCTATATAGTGGATGCCTCTAGCTTAGTTAAAAATGTGAAGGTTTTTAAATTATAGACCAGCTTGTGTCTCGTCAAGGATGACTATATACACATGTCTCACTTATCAAATTACATAATTTCATTTTCTATATAGTGGATGTCTCTAACTTAGTTAAAAATGTGAAAAATTTTAAATTATAGACTAGCTTGTGTCTCATAACTTATTAACAATAATAAAAAAACAATTTTTAATATTATTATTGAATATTTATTTTTTAATTCAGATGTGTCCAACAAGGAAGAACTTGAAGGAAATTTTAGATCTCCCTCCAAATTTGTTGAGTGAACTTACACTAAACAAAGAGATTATCAATAGTTTTCTCACGTCAATACTTTCCTTTTTTTTACATGGGTAGATATATATTAGGCCAAACAACTCTCCTTTTATTAAAATTATTCGAAGTTGTATTTTTATTTCAGTAATTTGAAACTACCATCTGTTAATTGCTTCCACAATAGTCTAAATAATTGTCTCATATGCTATAACATGAGGTATGGTTGTTTTACAAGAACAAACTAGTTGTTCCTCCTTATCACTATCACAATGTATAAGTCTTTTAATATATTATTTCCACTTGATGGCATAATCACTAGAAAGACCTAGATCGTCAACCATATTAACAATACTTTGAGTCATGTTTACTTTCCTTTGGTCTCTTAGCATGACCTAGAACACTAAAGCCAAATAAGTTCATACATGTTTCTAAAGCATTTGAAAACTTAAAAAAAAAACATCACCTCCAATAAATTGGTCTTCACAAAGCTTTATTTGTTCATTGTCACAAACATTCCATGTCATCTGTATTTAAAGATGAGGGATAGAATTACTTAGATATTTCCATCTATTTCATACATTTAATGAATTCTTAAGAGGATCTCTAATCCATTATGTAACATATTTTTTCTTAAGATACATAGCCTGAATGACCTCACTCCATAGACCATTTCCCATCAATACTCTCCAAAAGATTTTAATGGCTAGATCTTTTCCAAATATGAAAACATTTATTATTCCCCATCACCCTATTTTTTTCGATAATGAAAGTATGTCCCAACTCACAAGGTGAATTTCATGCCTCTCTTTTTTGTTTTCCATAAAAATTAAACAATTTCTATTAGATATTATTTAGAATGTATTTTGGTATTTTGGCTAATGATAATGAGTAAACAATAATATTTTCTAGAATTTAATTAAATACTAAAATAGACTTGTCCCCAAGGGAAATCCACCTAAAATTCCAATTCTCTAAGGTCTTCTTTTCTACCTTTTCAAAATCCAAATCTAGTCCTTTTAACAATTTGGTTTGAGAAAATATCCAAAACACTTTAACCCAACTAGACTTTTTAATACTAACCAAGCCATTCGAATTACTTACAAAAAGCCTTTATTAGATATTGAAAAGCATACCATTACTCTATAGTGCCAGTCCCAAAGAGGAGAACACCATCAACAAACAACAGATGAGTTATAAAAAATTTTGAGGAATTTTGTACTTAATTTAGTCTACCATTTGTTCTATCCTTTTTTATGAGTGTGTTCAAGCCTTATACCACAAGAAAGAGAAATAGTAGATAATGGATTACCCTTTCTATGTCCTCTATAAATCTCAAAAAACTTTGTGGGGTATCCATTTATTAACACAAAAAACTTTTGTAGATGAACATACCAAATCGTCCAATTGGTGACTTCAATACTTAATCATGTTTGAAGAAGAACTAATCTCAAAGGATTCCAATGACCTTGTAAGATTAGAAGAGATCCATTTTGATAATCAAAAACTTCAATTTTTTACCTCAATCCAACATAATATGTCTTGATCAACATCCACAGCCTCTAGAATTTTCTTATTCAATAGAAAATAAAAAAAAATTGAAATCGATTTATCCAATAATGGTTTTATTCTGTTAGTTATTACTTTGGTAATAACTTTGAAGACCATTTTTCATAAGGATATAGGATGGAAATCATTGAAGGAATATGGATAAAAATATTTACAAATTACATCTATAAAAGTGGCATTGATTACCCTTGAAACTTCACCATTAATACTTGATTATTCTACCACCATCAATAAATAATTACCAATAAGCTAAAAAATTCAAGAAAAAATCAATGATCCATCTATCTGCACCTAGGATTTTGTACTTGGAAAACAATTTTAGAATTTATTCAATTTCCTTTGAAGATACCGATGAACCAAATATTTCTTCTTTTTTATTAAAGAAAAGGGAAGGATATCACTATAAAACCTTCATATGAGAACTTATGAAATTTCCCTCATGTTCTTTAAAAAGTGTTCGAAAATGATCCACAATAACCACCTCCAAATCATATTGGGAAGATACTTTTTCACCATTCTGAACCTTTAAATCCCAAATTGCATTCTTGGTTCTTCTTTTATCAGCATGTTTATGAATAAAATCATGATATTATTACCCTCGAACAAATAAATAACATGAATTTTGGGTCTCCAAGACTTCTCATCAAGCCTTAGAATTTTATCTTTTCTCACTTCTAGTGAAGCAATATCATCCCTATCCAATTCAAAAAATACCCCTAAGGAATTATTTAAATATCTAAGGTGAATATCCTCCTCAATGTTAATAAGCCCAACTATCAAATCAAAATTCTTCTGTTATTCCCAATCTATAACCTCATTTTTCAGAGCATTTATCTTAAACACGAATTGTTGCATATATTATCTTTCCATGGGATATGATAAATATTCCCATTGATTTCATATCAATGAGGAGAAGTCCTCTTCCAGTAACCATGAATGCTTAAACTTGAGCGTATATTTAACCTTGCTTGATTTTAATTTAGTTTGTAGTATTATAGGATATTTATTTGATAAACAAAAATTATAAGTCAAGGACCTAAATCTCCCCATAAAACCAACTAAATTTATAGAAATGAAAAACCTATCGATATGTTTAGATATTCCTGAATGAATCACCATTTCATTCCTATAGGTGGGGTACATTTGGATTGGTCGAACATCAATGAGATTTAACATATGAAACATATGTCTCAAATATTCAACCAAAGGATCATGTCTAGAGTTTAAAGCCCAAGCCTCCATATCATAAATAGTGAGATTTAGGTCCCCTCCAACAGTCAAATTTGGGTCCCTTAATAAACCAATTTCTATAGCCTCTTCCCCAAAAACCTTTCTCTGTAAATATGGCCTATAACAATTTAAAATTTTTATTTGTGATCCATGTCTCTAAGCCTTCCTTTTCAACATAATTCCTACGCAAGTAAAAAATGGCTAAAATAGTCCCTTTTACGGTTCCATGTTGATAGCATTACCCGATATTTAGACCAATTGCATCCACAGTACGACACTCCCATTCAAACAATAACTTCAAAAATACCTTTGTTGCTTTATAACCAAGAACTACCATTTCTTGTAAAAGGATAACATTCGATAAAGACACCTCAAACCACCTTTTGAGAGCTAACTATTTTGGAGAGAATCCTACTCCATGGATATTTAAAGACATTTTCTTCACAAGGAACCAATTTCCAAGAGAAAATCTACTCTAAGGGCATGATTCAATTGAAGGAAAATTATCCAAATCAACAACCTCTTCTTTAACTAAACTATGATGTGGAGATGGTACCAATGTCTTAGCTAGGCCATCATGCACAACCCCTTCCTTCAGTATCCTCTCGGTGCCACCTAATTTTCTCCTCTCCATAACATTTTGAAAAGTATAGGAGTCCTACTAATATCTTTATTAAATTCATGTGTTTTTACCGACTAATATTGTATAGGTTTTTTCGTAACGCCCCTTTATAATAGAGAGTCAAAGGTTGAATTATCTAAATAATGCCTAATTCATATTCCCTTTGTGTAATATTTGGAGGAGGATCAAAAGGATAATAATTCTACCCATTCTTAACCAAAACTTCAAGTGATATAGGGAAATGAGAAGCATTAACCCCAGATAAGGATTAAGAAAATAATTCCTCGTTAACGGATACAACATCCTCACCCACAACATCCAAAAAAGCTATGATATATCACATCAAAATTATCATCATGACGTAGGGTCGACCTCAGGACAAAAGGACGTTCAATACCCTTAATTGATGGAATAAAATTTACATCCTTAACCCCTGGAAAGTTGAAACATTGATAATTTTGTCTTCGTATTTTTTCAAAAAAACAACTTATTCTTTAGAAAAAGAATTGGAAACGTTTGGGAATAATAAATTCCGCTTACCCATAAAAGCGTTATCCAATCATTGTGATAGAGAAGCATTCTTTTGAATTACCAAGCCTATGAAACCAATTGGATGAAAATTAACCATCGCATGCGAGACAATTTCCTTCCCTTACCTTAGGAACAATTTATCTTGATTAATGTAGTCCCCCTTAGTATATTGTGTTAAACTAGGATAGTTCCTTTTCAAATGTCCCATATGTCTACAAAAATGACAACAAAATGGTAATTTGCATAAATGCAGATGCTGAGAGAAAGTTTTCTTGTGTGAGTGTATCTCGATATCAGCTGGAAGTCCCATGTTTAAGTCAATCTCAACTAACATCCAAGAAAGACACTTGACTTCATGAAACAAAGAGTTTTCCTAAAAGAAAATATAAATTACCATTGTATTTATAATGTCTATAAAAATATTGTTCGGCCCAAGTTCTATGGGAAAACCTAGAAGAATCATCTAAACATGTCATTTGTAAAAGATTTCCTTAAAGAAGTTAAAACCTGGGTATGAATCTTTTAGCATCAATGAAGTTCTACCAATGATCCACAACTATGATATAATTTTGTCCAAGTACTCCTCCCCAAAAAAATTAAATTAGAACCAACTGGTCATCAAGATACTAATTTTGGACATTACCCAAGGACTAGCTACCAAGTAGACTTCAACCATTTAAATGTAACCTCCCTCTATCAGACAACATCACTAAAAATTAACCATGGATGAAAAGGATAAAAAATTAACTCATTAAGTCACGGCTATGGAAGCCCCAAATCCTTCCACTGGAAAATAGCCATTAAGGCATGAAAAACAAGCAAAGTATCTAGTAACCACAGCTGAACAAGTAACCAACAACACACGGCAGTAACATCTTAATCCACCATACAACTCGTGTAGGAGAACCCTAGGTGAAACTGAGGCTTACCAGGGTGGATGCCCTCATGGAAGCCTGTTGGTCGAGTCCTTCAAGAACTGAGCTCGGGTCTTGAGAGCCTGCACAGAGAAAACCCCAGTATGTTACATACACATAATTCATAAAATAATAATTTTAAATTGTGCAGAAAGGATTTAAACAAATTCGTTTCTTACCCTAGAGAGATGTGCAGTAGTTTGGACGTGGAAAGCTAACCCGAGCCTCCTTTGTTAGTACCGCGAGTTGAAATGGAGCAATTTCAGAAGAAAATTCTGTTCGCAATGTTCAGGTGTGAAGTCCCAAGCCACAATGAGGTAAGAATCAACCCACGATGAGAAACAAGCAGTAAAACCAAGAACCTAGCTCACTATTTCAAACAACACTCTTCACATTGTGTATGGTTAAAAGCACTCACAAAGTACAAAACTCACATAGTAAAAAATGACATTGAAGACAGCTAAACCTTCAACACTCTATTCGATAGTCAAAACCACCCTTTGATAGCAGCAAGCCACGATGCTCACTTTTACTGCACCATCTAAAATAAAATAGAAGTCTATAAGTGAAAACACAAAAGGGAAAGTAATGGAACAAGTACTGTCGTGGTAAGCATAACTGAAATAAACCCATTCCTTTACAATAGTGTTTTTACAAACATTTATGCATGCTTCTAATAATAGAAATACCAACAATACCTCTTACAAGGTCAAGCTGCAAAACAAACAATTTTACTAGCATTTGATCATATGCTAGTTGAGTGATATTCTCGATCTAGAATTACCGGTAACAAAATTGCTTACTTGTTTAGAACCTATAAAACTGTGTTAGTTGTAAGCTATGTAAGCCCCGATCTCAACTAAGTTCTTTCCTACTTGTCAGAAGATAGTAAAAACACACTTAGTATCAGGTTTAGATGTAGTTTTCTTTCCTGTCCTTTTTAAACATAAACTGCTGAATTTAACATCCGTAAAATAGTTCTTCAAAGATAAACAAATGAATTATATAGAACTAAAGAATTACAATGCTCAATTCTAAATACTATTGTTTGAGTAACCGTTAGCAGTAATTGGTTCTTAGGCAGTCACATCCTTGAACATTTTATGTTACATGAAAAATTTTAAATTTTTATGAATTTTTGTGTTATTATAAGAGTGGCTCAAGGACCACAACAAATGCACTAGGAGGCCAAAAATGGACAAAAGACAACACTAGAACCCCTAGTTAAACCTAGATTCCCCAAAACAAGTAAATAGAGCTCCAAGGAACTAATGAGGGTGCACATGTGCTGGGTTGACCAATAAAGAGCACTGGTGTGTTTGAATGGTCTAAAAGTAACTAGTTCACCTCCTAAACCAATTTCCTTATGTCTAAACTATAGCAACTTAATGCATAGAATCAAATGAAATTGACTAAAGTATAAAATAAGGTACTAAGGATGGATTACTATTCTAACACACCCCTTAACCTTGAATTAGTACAACTTAACCAAAAATATCATGGAGTCCTTGGAAACAAAGGCTCAAGTCACCTCGTACAGCATAAAATTTTATTTGTCCATGAAAAAAAAGGAAAAGAGGAAAACCACATGGGAACAAAACCTCTCCTAAAAATTGGACACGGGGTCAAAAATAGGAAGGTGAATGGCAGCCATCACAATTCATCACTCACTCCAAATAGTTATCTCAATTAAGTGAAGTTCTTCTCAGTAAAATACTTGGTGAAAATATCATCAATTTGCTCAGTGGAAGGGAGATACTACAAGGAAATCACCCGATCATGCACTAAGCCCCGAATGTAGTGCATATGAATGTCTATGTGCTTGGTCCTCTGTCTCTGTACTGGATCTGTAGAAATATTGATTTCCCTTTTATTGTCACACCAAATGACAGTGGGTGAATCAAGTGCAACATTAAGTTCCTGAAGAATTCCTTGCAACCACACACATTTTGTAGCTTCATTCACTGCTCCTCTGTAATCGACCTCAGCTGAAGAAAGGGAAATAGTGTGTTGTTTCTTAATTGAACAGAAAATGGGACGATTGGAAAGAATGAATACAAAACCTAAAGTGTATTTTTTGTCATTGGGATCTCCAGCCTAATCCAAATCAGAAAATCCTACTAGTTCTAGTGGAGAATTAGCTGCATAATGTACCCCAAAGTTCCTGGTGCCTTGAACATACTGAACGATCCTCTTGGATTCCTTCTAATGGATCTCATGTGGTTGTTTCATATATATTTATAGAACACTAAAAACATATTCTAAATCAGGTCTAGTATGTATAAGATACAACAAACTCCCGACTAGATGTCTATACAATGAGAAATGTACTAATGGAAAGTCACCAATTTCACCTAGTTTTATGCCAGAAAGGAACGAGAACTTGGCTGCCTTAAATTCATCCATATTAAAATTTAATAACAGGTCTTGAGCATACTTTTGTTGGCTTATCATGATTCCTCTTTTAAATTGCTCAATTTCCAAACCAAGAAATTGTTTTAGCAATCCTAATTCACTGTGTAAATATGCTTTAATTGATCCAATTTCTTTGGTGAAGCTACCTTTAATCAAAATTTCATAAACATATGGCACATATAGCTACAATACATCACTAATATGGTGCAAATAAACATTAGGATCTGATTTTCATCGAACAAAACCAATTAATAGCAAAAAACTTTCCATCTTGGCATACCAAGCCCTTGGGGTTTGCTTGAGGCTATAGAGTGACTTATTTAACCTACACACAAGGGAAGGATCCTATTGGAAAACCTTAGGTTGTTGCATATATATCTCTTCATGTATCGCACCATGAATAAATTCACTTTTGGCATCAATGTGGTGAACCTCCCAACATTTACTAGCAACACTGGCTAAAACTAGCCTGATTGAAGCCATCTTTGAAACCAGTGCAAAGGTCTCTGTATTGTCCAATCCTTGGACTTGAGAAAATAATTTGGAAACTAATATAGCCTTATATTTTATATTAGACCCATAAGCATCAATTTTTTTCCCAAAGAGCTACTTTCATTGCACAAGTTTCCTCTTGGGAGGCAAGGGAACTGATTCCCAAGTTTCATTCTCTTGTAGAGAAATGAATTCTTCTTGCATGGATGATTGCCATAGTGGGTCATGAGATGATTCCTGATATGAATATGGATCATATCCATCCATAATATAGAAATTCTAAGCAAGGGAAACTTCACTTTCAAAATAATCATTGTGAAATTGTGATCTTGTATTCCTAGGATCTAGAGGATTGCCTTGTAAATACCCAACAACTTGTATCGTTTTCTCTTCCCACTTGGTCATTGAGGGTGAGTCATGTATATAAAAATCATATTCATCCATCTAATTATCATAAATATTAAAGAGGTAATCATCACTTCCATCATCTTGTTGTTGAGGAGAAGAGCATTCCCCTAGTGTTAGTTCAAAATCTGGTATAATTCCCTCTTCAAATTACACACTTCTTTCAATGAAAGTTTTGTGTCTGGATGTATCAAAGAGCTTGTAGACCTTTTTATCTTCACCATATCCCACGATGATGCATTATTTTCTTTGTATCTGCAATTCCTTCTTTTCTAATGGAATTCAATCCCATTCCCTTGAGCCAAAACTCCTAAAATGTAAGATATTTGGTTTGTGACCAAACCAAGCCTCATAAGGTGTTTTCCCTTTCATTGATTTGTGTAAAGCCTTGTTTTGAATATATGCAACACAATTAATGGCTTCATCCTATAGATTAGGACTCATATCCTTACCCTCAATCATGCATGTAGCCATCTCCTTGACACCCTTTCAAATACGTTTACGAGCGTTAAAGGATGTAAGCATGCTCGACTATATTTTCATTCTTTTAGGAGTTAGAAAAGGGATTAACATAAACTCTGTAATTGTCGATCAAGCAAGGGGTAAGTGTTCGATATATGCAAAAAGGTTATGTTGTGAACATGGCTGATGGGAATAAATGTTGAACACTAATGGGTCCCCCTTGTGAGATGATGGATCGCAGTCAAAGATGGCCAACTGTGCAGTATGGATGGAGCAGATGGCTCATGAACACGCCAATACATACAAAGGGAGATTCACTTGATGGCACACAAATCAAGGTGACTTTCAATAAATGTACCAAAAAAAAATTAATAGTGAGAGCATGCGACGAGGGTCTCGTCAAAAGATAGAGGGAGGAAATTGACCCGGATGGTATGAACAGTGTTTGAAACAGACTTTGGATGGCTCTGACTAGCTAGTGATACTTCCCCTGGTGCAGTGGTGCATGGGGAAAAACTAGACCAAATGGAGGTCTATGGGTATGGATCTAGATCAAGGTACAAGGTCTGATTCGCATTGTGGCATGCAAACTGATGTAACTCTAGCAAATGGACTGAAGAATCACTAGGGAGGGAGGAAGTCTAGAAGGTCGTTTCTCAAACCATGAGCTTTTTGCACAATGGTGACAACTTCCTATCCTTGTAGAGGATGATCCATACATGTGCATGAAATACTGGGGAGATACTAAGGGGCCTTGACCTTTAGGGTAGGTCTTGGGACCTGATGGTATTCTAGCATAGTGGTAGCTAGATCATACATGCAACATACTTTGTGCACGTGCAGATGCAGGACCGCACCCTCCAATGGGCTACCAGCTACGTAGGGGCAGTTTAGAAGGGTAAGAACGACTTGCTCACATGAAAATGATGTGACGAAGTTCCACAATGGAATCACTGCAACTAGACCTGAAGAAACTACTAGAGGGGGTCATCGACCCGTGGTAAAAATGATGCAGAGAAAAAAAGAAAAACATTGACCAAGGTGTACTCATGGTGAGTTCAGGCATAGAACCTAGGGCTAAGGAAATTGGCCTTGCATTGGATACTTTGCAATTGGAAGAAAGTATGTGGTGAGGAGAGAACCAAAATGGCTTGAACCTTCAAAGGTTCAACAACAATCCCTTTGTGAGAGACGATGAACCCATGCAAACATCCGGCGAGGAAACAAAACACGCACTTGAGAGGGTTCAAGCAAGCATTGTATTTGCAACATCACAAGACTTGTCGTAATTCCTCTAAATGTTATGAACGCTTATGAGAGTGAGTCGTGAGGTCGTCCAAGTAAACTAGGATGATATGGATAAGGTCATGGAAGCAGTATGTCATGGCACGCTCAAAAGTGGCTCTAGCATTTGTAAGTCCAAATGGAATGAATCAATATGCAAATGTGCCCCAAGGAGTGGTGAAGGAAGTCTTGGACTAGTATTCTTTCTATATTTGAACTTAGTTATACCCGGAAAAACCATCCATGAAAGAAAATACTTCATGTCTGGCACCGATGTCAATGATCTAGTCAATGAATGGAGTGGGGAAATTATCCTTGAGACATGCCGACTTCAAATCATGGAAGTCAGTAAAGACATGAATGGTACCCTTCTTTTTATTAACGGGAACATGATTAGAAACCCAAGTGGTATACGTGATGGGGTATATGAAACAGACTTTGTGTAGTTTATCAATCTCAGCCTTTACATCAGGATCCTTTGTAGGGTGAATGGGTATTTTTCTTCATGAATGGGTGCCACCTCAATCCATGTGTCGATACAATGTTCGACGATGGATGGATCAAGCCCAGGTGTCTAGGTATAGGACCAAGTGAAAACATCACCAAACTCCTGAAAACAAGCTTTGTAGGAAGCCACCTCTTCAGGGGAGCAAGAGGGTCCAAGTGTAATTTATTCACCTTCCTGAGGGTTACTTGATATTTTGACTTCGATTGTTGGCGAAATGTTAGCCATATTACCCTACTCAAAGGAATCGAGTGCGGGAATGGGGTTCTTGAACCAATCAACTTTTCCATGGATGAAGTCTTTGGCTTCAATAGAGTACTGATCCAATGATGAAAGAGGTTCATTGGGAACAAATAATGACTGCTTATGCATATCATCCCGAGCGTACTCAGGAGCTGATAGAGCTTCAATGATTTTTTCATTGTTGCTAAAACAATGCGTAGATAGATTAAGGGATATTCTATGTCTAACGAGATCGAAGGAATATCAGAACTAGAGATCATATATATGGTGTTGGACGTATCCGTGGAAGAAACTCAAGGGTGTATCTCCTCACGGAAAGTGATGTCAGACTTCTGAGAGTGTTTCTGAAGGTCGCTAAGGGTGGACCGATACTCAAAAAATTCAGGGAAATTTTGAGAGTAGTGACCGTATAATTCGCAAATCACCCAACGATGGTTAGTGTGCAATGACTTATTCTTAAAAATTGACAGATTTTGGAGATTGACTACTGGGGTTTCGTCAGATGTATCCATAGCATCCATGTGGATGCACAGGATAGGAAAATCTAGACAATTTTGGGTTGCGTGACCTGGGATGTCGCATAATGCACCGAGGGGGGGGGCTGTTCGAGGTTTAGTTGTTACTTTGGCTACCTTTCCCCCATTCCTCTTTGGGGGAGGAGGGTTAGGCTTAGCGATGGTTGGAGTCTTTGATGGACCAGGATGTGGGTGTGACGTCATCTCAATGGGTTGGACAGGAGTCAATACAACCTGGGGAGTCGAGGGTGGGGTTGGTGGTTCGAGGTACCACAAAGGAATTTCCAGCATAAAATTGGGTAAGTTTAGAGTATCCATGACATGTTTACTCACGATGCTAGATGGTTGAAATAGGAAAGGAATCGTGTGGATTGGGAATGAACCCCAATCATTAGAGGAAATTTTAACTCAAAATGGGCCTTTCAACCCTAATTCAAATTCCATGTCATCATGTGTTAGCCAATGAAATTGATTTAAATTTGAAATAGCGTATAGGCCTTAAACATTTTTTTAATATAAATTTGGGGATAGATATCATCAAAAACTACTTTTTTGTTCATATTTTTGACATATCTCCCTGTGTTTTTACCCAAATTTCAATCGAGAGAGCTCACTGGATGCGGAATTTAAATTCCGCATCCAACGAGTACCCACTTGGTATACTTTTTACGGGTTGTGCTAGCCCAAAAACAAGAAATACATGAAAAAATGTGATGATGACATCATCATCATGATTTTTCAGGTATTTCTTGTTTTTGGGGTAGAGGGGTCCATCAAAAGTATGTCAAGTTGGTACTCGTTAGATGTGGAATTTAATTATGCATCTAATGAGCTCTCCCGATAGAAATTTCAGTAAACACACAGGGAGATATGTTGAAAACACAAGCAAAAAAGTAGTTTTTTTATTTTCTTCCTCCAAAATTAATAAATATTATTTTACTATTTTAACTATTATTTTGTTAATTTTACTTAGGAGGCCGATTTTGAGTTGAAATTTCCTCTAATGAGTTTCCCAGAGGCTGATGTTGAGGTTGGGACTGAATTTGTGATGTGGTCGGGATGTTACTGGATGTGATAGTACACAAATCTAAAACTTCAGTCGATGTAGGCGGATGTGGCAAGGAAAAAAAGGTGTCCGTCATGGGGGTGTTGTCGAATAGGCCTGGGTCAGCAGCATACAAGGATGGAATTGAAATAGTGTCAATGGTTGAGATGATAGTGAGAAGGACATGTTCTGGTGTGGCCAGTCCCTTAGGATCGTAGTAGGTCAATTGGTCA
Organism: Pseudotsuga menziesii; assembly: GCA_001517045.1. Lineage (NCBI taxonomy): Eukaryota > Viridiplantae > Streptophyta > Pinopsida > Pinales > Pinaceae > Pseudotsuga > Pseudotsuga menziesii. The sequence continues at coordinate 57,452 of LPNX010332747.1, forward strand.
ACATTTACGATCTTCCCATCATGGGGGAACATCAGTAGTCGAAAGACGATAGAGGCCATGACTTTCATGGCATACACGTAGCTACGTCTTAGGAGGAGTTTATAGTCAAGTTGGGAATTGAAAGCCTCAATTTCAATCAACACTATTGTACCATCTAATTCAACAAGGACCTTCATGAGAATACCCTGTGGCTGAGTGGAATGACCATTGTTCGCATGGAGAGAAGTTGTAGACGGCTGAAGGGTAGGGGATCCAAGATTCTACCAAACAATGGTTCACATGACGCAGGTGGAGGCCCTTTCATCAATGATGCATCGATGTATGACCAAATTTCAAATTGAGACCGAAACCTAGAAGGCAACGGTGGATGTCATCCTTGGTTTTCCTTGATCCAAATCAAATGTAATCAACCTGGATTGAAAGACTCATAGGGATCAACGACACCTAGCACGAACAACAATGCTTTATGCTATGTTAGGAAGGTTTTGAGTACTTCCAAAGTGGACACGATGGTAGGATATTGGGCCAGGTCGTCAACTATACTATAGTTGAGGGAAGCTCTGGTAGTAGCACTGTTTGCAATGTAACGCATAGGGAACTGTGGTGCGTTAGACGCCCCCTAGGTGGGGGGTATTGGTAAATGTAAATACATGTCCACATTGGAAGAAGTAGATGCAGCTAATGGGTCAACAGTTATTGTGGTGAATCCATACTTGTTATGCTGAGTCTGTAGGTTGCCTTTTTCAGATGACATTCTCATTAGGCGATGAACACCAGCCTCTGTAGGAGGAGTTGCAATAGGAGCTGTGGGAGAGGGTGGGGGCAAGGGTTAGGTTGCAACCATCCTTTGGTGTGGTAGTGGATTTTGGAGCACCATGGGTGGAAACCTTGGTTGTGCTGGGTTAGGATGTGCTGGAGCAGCCGCATTTGGGTCATGTTGCTGGTCATTCTGCAGAAGTTGTTGCATGTGATCCATGTGAGGGAATTGGTGAGTGTAATGATCGTAGACGTTAGTGATGGAACATGGATGGTTGGTCTGTAGATGTGGGTTCTTCCCAGGTTGGTTGGGATGCCAGGGATTCGTTGTAGGTTGGTCAACATCATTATTGTTTGGAGGATTGGCTTGCTGGATGCCTTTTTGGGGCTGATTATTGCCTTAGTTCTTTCCTTGTTTATTCTTGCCTTTCCCTTGTTGGTTATTGGGGGTAGGTTTGTTAGGAAGGTTCTGCTGAGCATAAACCTGTCCTGTAGAAACTAGAGGAGCTAGGATGGAGCCGAGGTGGGTTGCATAGGTGGTGCATAATAGACAGGAGGGGATGGAGGAGCTGCAAACCTGGTCGACTTGCCAAAACATGACTATGCTGAATAGGTCGGCCCATGGATGTGATGAACTAATGGAGGGCGTGCATAAGAGGGGGTGGCTCCAGAATGAGCCATCATCCATGAGTAGTTGGGGGAAAAATTGGGTTGGTAAATATGTTAGATATTACCCGAGTGTGGTGGCATCATAGGGGAGGATGTGTAGAACTGAGGGTGTTGTGTGATATATCCAATGACTCCATCAATAGTGTGGGATTCCCTCAGTGTGTCATGATGAGAGGTGTGGGCTCAAGGAGAATTAGGAATGATGGTATATAACTACCCAAACTGGGTGTATATTAAGTCAAACTATTGAGCCTTTAAGATGGCCTCCTCCTTAGATTGGGTTCGTTCAGAGGTAAAGTCCTTGGAGATGGGTGGGAGTAAGGTTTTTAAAAACTAGTCGAGGAAGATCCTATCATCTAGTTGGATCTTGCACAAGCTACATCTACATCACCACTCATTGATGTGATTTGTGATGTGGGTAGCTGTATTTTGATGGTAGGATAAGAGGACCTCCACTCCCTCGTCATAGAAGACAAGTAGTTGAAAGTATTGGAGGAACATTAAGGCAAGTGAAGAGAAATCGGGGTAGGTGGCATGAGGCAGTTCAATATACCATTTGGCTGCAACATCTTTGAGTGTGCGCTAGAACAATATCAATCTCATCGAGTCATCCACTATGCTGTTCGAGGAACACCATAAGTGGAACTAAATTATATGGTTTTATGGGTCCTCACCCGCCTTTCCCTGAAACATTGGGATGTCTAATGGGAGTTTTGTAGGCATGCAAGCTAGTGTGGTTCATGACTGATGGGGTCATTTGTTAATATTGCCAAATATGATAAGTTAAGACCAGCCATGAAAGGTAAGCTACACCTGAGGTTGGCTCAAGATATACCAGCAATCATGCTAGTGTTTGCAGGATAATAGTTCCCATGCATGGTTGGGGGTGTATGATGATGACCTCCCATTCTGGGGATAGTATGGATGGATGTGGAAGGGCCACTACCCCCAAGTGGAACAGATGGAATGGTGGAAACCACGGTAGCTAGTGTGGGGATGCAACAGTACCACTAGAGGGGATACGCATGATAATGGGTGACAAATATGTATGGCCACTACCAACTACCCCTCCATAGAAGGGATCTGGTTTTGTGCCAGCCATGGGGCTAGATGGGGTAGTGAAGAAAGTGGGTTCGGATTGGTAAGAATATGAATCAGACTCAAAGGTTGTGTGTGGTTATGAGGGTGGAGAATGATGTCAAAGATGGCTTCGATGGTGGTGGTTCAAGGAACCGAACTGAGGGGGTCCCCTAAGATGATGGGAATAATGTGGTTGAGCAATGGTGGCTATGGTAGTTACAGGAGATGAGTATGGACCCTGGTTTAAAATGATGTCCTATTGGTTCAAAAGGAGTCACTCAGCCACTAAGGATGTCTCACAACTTGCATATTGGGGCAGTACCCCTCACTCCATGACATAGGTAAAACTGCTAACCAGTTGGTCACAAACAACAAATCTTTGGTTTTCCTCATGGGTGGGAATCTAGTCAATCCATTAGGGGTCGTTTCCCTTTTATCTTGGGGGTTGATGTCATACTCCTCACAATTAGTTTTAGAGAAAATCCTAAGTACTTCCCACGTTTTCACGGATGAGACTTATGTCCCAAAACGAATGTGATTATGTTAATTGATTCTTTTTAATGGCTCTACTCAAGGTCATGAACTGAGCGTGTTTTATTAATGGCATTAGTGTGTGTGCATTTGTATGTAAAATTTTTCCTTACAATTCTTGAAACAAAATTGGTAACAATGGTTTTTGTAAGAAATCAACAAAGGGCTGTAACAGAGCAGGTTTGGACAGAATATCAGGTTTAAACAGAGGGTTGAGACAGACAAGGGTCTGAACCAAGCACAAAAAATAGTCTATAGGATTATAGTCACACCTGTCGAAGGAACGTGTGTGGTCTAGGTTGCACAATACAAATAGATAGTGGCGATATGGATAGTAAAAAACTGAGTCGTGCAAAACAGGAGGTTTCATCTGACTAGGTCGCTCGGAACAGGGTTACAGGAGTGATCGGGGCTGCTTCTAGCACCTAGACTAAAGCAATATGGCTCTGTGAGCCAGGTCATAGGTATCGAGGTGGAATTCATGACTGGAGTCACACTTATCAGGGTGAAAGAGGCAACTGAGTCACGCCTAATAGCCCGATAAAGGCAAGTGTTCCTGGACATAGAAAAAATAGGAAAAATGGGGCCCACAGGGTCTGGTGGAGCATGAACTCATGTAGAGGAGGTTTGGATTGGCCTCATGGGGCCCCAATCGGTGACTTTGAATCAAAGGGAAGAAACTAGAAACAAACCTATAATAAACCTTTTTTCTTGAAAGCGGGAAACCATGGTTGTCTCAGATGTGATCTACCTCTCTACAAGTTGGTTCTTTAGGTGGGTACAGAGAGTGTCTTGACGTACTAAGTGGGAATGGTATGGAAACGGGGTGGTGTCAAAAAATAGTGTGAATACCTGAGTGCTAAAGGTGTCCCAACATATTCAAAATGGCAAAAGGTTATGAAAACTATTTTGGGGAGACCTTCACAATATATTTATAGTAAAGTTTTAGGGTTTTTTGACCCAAGGTTAACACATGGTATTTTGCTGTGGATATTTTTATCTTATCTCTTTTTTAGGGTTTTGGGACCCTTTTTACGAGTTTTGACCCCTCTTTTGGGTTTTTGACCCTTCGTTGGAAGAGAATGAGAGTAAACCATAGTAAATACTAATGTTTTGGACCTTTTTTGGTGGAAATACAGTTGTGAAGGTCAAAAGTAAGGGAAATATGGTGGAAATATGATGTGTGTATGAATTTTAGGCCATATAGAGCTAGGTGAACAATTTTTTGTGTTAACACACACCATTTTGATGTGTTGTTTAGGGGATTGAATGCTACATTCCTCACATAGGTGCTGGAATTTTTTTATTCACATACTCTTTACAATTATCAGTCATAAGGATTTTAATATTGTTCCCACTTTGATTCTCAACCAGGGCGTTCCAAATCTTGAGAATCTCAAAGACTTCATATTTTAGCTTAAGGAAGTAGACCCAACAAAACCTTGAGAAATAATCTATGAAAGTGAAAACATACCTTGATCCTCCGTAGGAGGGAGTGGGAAAAGGACTAATGAGATATGAATGCACAAATGCAAGTGTTTTTGTATCTCTCCTTTCCTTCCCCTTCTCATAGCTGCACTCTAGATGTTTTCACACCACACAACCAATGCATGCACCATTGGAAGATTTGATAGGAGGAAGCCCTTCCACCATGTCATCCTTATTCAGTGCTTGAAGGTATTTGTAGTTCATATGGTCAAATCTCCAACTCCACAACTTGGGGGTTTCATTGGCATGAGAAAGATGCGCTTTCCCACTTGAATTTGGAAGAAACTTAGAGAATTTGTACATTCTAGATTGCTGATCTACATAACCCAATGCCACAACTTTGTTGGAGGAGATTTATGCTATCTCAACCTCATCTGGAGTAAATGTTACTCACTTGGATTCTCCACTATGTTTCATTTGTTATACTAACAGCAGGTTCACTTCCAATTCTAGTACATAGAGGACATTATTGAAATATCCATTGTCAAGGTTGATCCCACAAACTCCCTTGGCCTAGATCTCAAAGCCATCACCCATTCAAACAATTGGGTCACTATTTGAATACATGGATATGAAGAACTCTCTCCCCAAGGCCATATTCCTTGATGCTTCCAAATCAATGATGAAGGTGGAGGGATCTGAAGAACTTAGAACCAAAGCATGACATTTCTCCTTGCTGTCAGAACCTGAACTGTCGTCCTTCTTCCTTGTTCCCTCTAGGACTAGGATGTTGTTGTTCTCCAACAACCATGCCATCATACCAATGGCTTTATTCATGCAATAACTCTCAGGATGCCATCCCTTATGGAAATAGGTGCATTTGGTCTTCTCATTTCCCTTCTTGTTCATTTCCTTGCAAGGATTCGAACCCCCATTAGGAATCTTGGGTATGTCTTGTTTCTTCTTCTCTAGTTGTTTCGAATCCTTGGATTTCTTCTTTCCTTTGGATGCATTCTAAACACCTACAATAAGAGCTTGGTCCTTGGTTATTTTTATGGTTCCCCTCTCCACTATCTTGTCTTCCTCTTGGGTCAAAGGATGCATTAAGCTTGCTAGTGATGGAATTTGCCAATTTAAAATGGTTATCTTGTCAGAATGGAATGTTATAACAAACACTCAGTATTTTGGCCCCAAATTTGGAAGGATTGACATTATTAGCTGCTCTTCCTTCTTCTCTATTCCACACTACTTGAGTTGAACTACCAAAAACTTAAATTTGGTGAAGAACTCCTATAAGATGGTGTCAAAATGGGGTGGGATCAAGGTGATGAGCTCATTTTCCAGATGGTGTCCCCTTAGTTCATTCGTTTTCCCAAAGAGAGCTTCGAGCCTAATCCAAGATTCATTTTAGGTGGAAAAAATTTCAATATGAAACAAGAGATCTCTCAAAATGCTGAAACATAACATTCCAAAAGCTTCATCTAGTCTATTGAATTATTTTGACTTCTCTACTGCAGAATTTGGCTCTACTTCTATCCCCATGGTGACCCTGTAGACACCATTGGATATCGTTTGGATGAACATATCTACCTTCCATTCTAATTAATTGAATGGATTCATTAAGACATGCATTTTCTCCATCTCTGCTTGTGCTAATGGTGAGAATTTTCTTAAAGTACCTACAAAAAACACTCAAATATATCTAGAAAATCCATCAATTTGCAAATCAAACACTGTAGGTTGATATGAAAATACACTAAGCTCTAATAACACGTGATAATTCAATTCACAACTTGATCTAGTAGATAAATACACTCTCACAATTCGAATTTCTTTGTGAAAACTAGCAAAAAGATTGAAAGAGTAACAAAATTTACATACACATGTTTACACAAAGTGGATATTATTTAATTGTCTAACATATAAATGTGTTTAGATCAGGGATATATTACATTAGGAATAATTCATGAGGCTTAGAAACCTAATTGGGAGTTTACATTTGTCATGGCAATATTTGATCTCAATTCCCCCTAGGTGGACCAATGAATCTCTAACTTAGCCCAAACAGTCACAAAACCTGGTGTGAACATTCATAGAGTGTGATGGGGAAATAATGAGTCCAAGTCATACATGGGTGAGTAAGTAAAGGTGTGGGAGTGGCTCAAGGAGCATAATAAATTCAGTAAGAGGAGAAAAATGGACAAAAGACAACACTAGCACCCCTAGTCAAACCCAGATTCCCCAAAACAAGGAAGTAGCTTTCCAAGGAATCAAGGAGGGTGCAAATGTGTTGGGTTGAAAAATCTATAGTGATTGTATGTGTGTGTGAATGGTCTGAAAATAACTAGTTCACCTCCTCAACCAATTTCCCTAAGTATAAACCATCACAACTTAATGCATAGAAGCAAATGAAATTGACTAAGGTATAAACTAAGGTACTAATGATGGATTAATATTCTAAGACAAACTCACATGTGGACAGGACAACTCCTTCCAACCACATTATATCCTCAAGCCACCAAGACGATGAAAGGAAGCAATAACCTCATCCCTATTTGTTAGGAACCCATGTCGTTACCGTGTTAGTATATTGTTGTTTGACGCATATGCTTTGTAAGTCGTCCCATAGTAATTGTTGATCCATAGTTTGTGTTATTGTTGTTCGGTGCATATGCTTTGTAAGCCGCCTGTATTATTTGTTGATCCATAGTTTATATTGGCCCATGGTTTTGAACCATAGTATTGGCACCTATTTTTAGTATATAAGTGTGGTTTGAGGCCAAGGAAGTCACCGTGAAGTTATTTTGTATTGAGCTTGCTCAAAGGAGGTTGCCCCCTCGAAGTGGCCTGCGATTAATATAAAAGTGATTTTGAGTTCTGCTGCTATATCGTGTATTTTGATTACTTGTTTGCTGCAGGGTCCTCACATCTGGTATCAGAGCGCTTTCTTGGGCTCGTTGGGTGAAATTTTTTCCTAAATTTTTTTTCCGCTTCTGTTGCAGGTTCGGATCTGGGAATAATCCCTATCCTCTTAACTATGGGGAGTACTTGGGCATAAGCCCTAAAACTCATTGTGAGGAGTACCACAAGAACCCCGAAGTAGTTGGCCCATTGAGAGGACCTGCTAGTGAAAAGGGCAACGACCCCTACCTGATTGACTAGTTCCCACCCATGAGGTAAACCAAGAGCTGTCGTTTGTGGCCAAGCGGTTATCAATTTTACCTGAGTCATGGAGTGAGGGGTACTGCCCCAATACGCAAGCCGTTAGATAGCATTGGTGGCCGAGTGAATCCCTTGAACCGATAGGAAGCTGCACATACCTGGGGTCCATATCTATTTTTAGTTGCACAATCACAGATTTCCTCTGTCCAGAACTATTGCCGGTCAGTTCCACGCCATTGCAGATCCATTTCTTGCCGATCACTTCTGCGCTGTTGCAGATTCCACTGTTTTCGATAGCTTTTCGGCCATATCTCCTTGGTTTCAACTCTGTTTTCCCTGAAACTTCACTGACACCTCTGCAATTCCATTCTGCATATTTCATTCCTGAAGACCCTATCCCAAATTCCACTTCCCAAAACCCGAAATCCCACAATTGTCTATTTTTAGGGTTTGCGATAACTCCTTCGATTTTCACCCAAACGCCTTCAAATTTTGCCACTGTATTATTTTCCTCATTCTACTTCTTTGTCCCTCTCTACCAAATTTTCTCATTCTTTCACCCCACTCCTAAAATCCCCATTTTTTGCTTCCCTGTCCTTTCGATAGTGTCCAAAACTTACTCAAACCCAAATTACCCTTCCGATTTTTTTCCAAATCCAAATTTTCCTCTACTGAAATATTTTTTGTTTTTGCTTTTCTACCCACTCCCCCCCCCCCAAAAAAAAAGAAAAAAAGAAAGAAAAAAACTCCTGGTTATGGTTGTCACCCGCACAGGAGCAAAAACCATGGAGGAAGCACTTGCAGCCATCCAAGCCAAACTCCAGGAACTGGATGAAAAATTTCTCGGTCTCCATCTTGAGCATTCAGCTATGAACACCAAATGATAGTCCGAGTCTTCATCAAATAATGGGTTCTCTTCTTCCAGCAATTTTTGTGGTCCGAAGCTATATTTTTCTCGCTTCAATGGTACTGATCCGACTGGATGGATCTATCATGCAGAACAGTATTTCAGTCTTCATAATACTTTTGATGTCCACCAAGTTCCACTTGCATCCTTTCATTTGGAATAGGAAGCTCTTCAATGGTATCGTTGGTACATCAAGGCTCATGAAGAGCCAAAATGGCCTGATTTTTTCCAGCTCCTTTTGCAACGATTTGGTCCTAGTGCTTTTGATGACTTCACAGGAGCTCTCACTAAACTTCGCCAACTTGGCACTGTGAAAGAGTATGAAACTGAATTTGAGAAACTAGCTAATCACACTGAAGGATTACCGGATGACTTCTACCGGAGTTGTTTTATCAGTGGTCTAAAGGATGCAATTCGCTCTGAGGTCAAAATGTTCAGTCCCAACACAATGATGGAAGCCCTGGGGTTGGCTAAGTTGGCAGAAGACAAGATGGCAACCCAATAGCACTCCAAATCCTCTTTTGTTCCCTTCCGAAATATGGGTTCTCAACGACCTCCCATTCCGCCAGCTCCTCGCTCACCTCCAATCAAGCATTTGTCTTAAACATAGATGTATGCACGCAGAGAAAAAGGGATTTGTTATAATTGTTATGAGATATTCAGTCGGGGACATCGATGTGTTCAACAAAATCTCTATCTCTTGGATGTGGATTCTCCACCTGCCTCTGAAATTGGTGAAGAAGCTTCCGATACAATGGATGCTCCAGTTGACACTCAGGAGCCGCCTACTGACCCTCCATCTTAGGACGACCATCCCGAGATATCCCTCCATGCTTTAGCTGGAGTCACTGCCCCCAAAACAATGTGGGTACGTGGTTACTTCAAGAAGATTCCTCTTACAATACCCATTGATTCTGGCAGCACTCATAATTTCATTGACCCTCGGATCGCCAAACAAGCTAATTGTTTTATCCATCATTGCTCCAACTTTGAAGTCATGGTTTCCAATGGGGGCACCTTACCTTGCAAAGGGAAGTGTCGTATGTGCGTATCTATATGGGAGATTATAACCTCTGCTCTGACATGTTTGCCTTGATCCTAGGCGGATGTGATGTGGTTTTAGGCGCTCAATGGCTGCGCACACTTGGCCCCATATTATGGGATTTTGCTGAACTTTGGATGCAGTTCTCCCCCGATGGACACAAACACACATTGAAAGGATTACAACCAGGGTCTCTCAACATCATCAGTTCACATCGCATGGAAAAACTCCTTAAGAAGAGTTCCCATGGTGTCATCACTCAGCTCCATTCCATTCAAATGCAACCATTAGCAGCCTCCACTACTCCTTTGGATCTCCAACAAATTATGGATCGATATACAGGTGTTTTTGCTGAACCAGTGGGACTTCCACCTTCACGACCAGAGGACCATCGTATTCAGCTCCTTCCTGGAAGCATTCCTCCCAACATCAGGCCCTATCGCTACCCATTTCACCAAAAAAAAGAGATTGAACTCCTCGTTAGGGACTTACTGAAGCAAGGTATTATTCGCCCAAGCACAAGTTCCTTTTCCTCACCATTTCTTCTTGTCCGCAAAAAAGATGGGCCATGGCGCCTCTGCATTGACTTCCGAGCACTTAATCACCTCACCATCAAGGATAAGTTTCCAATTCCTGTTGTTGATGAGCTTCTTAATGAGCTTCATGGTGCTCAATTTTTCTCCAAGTTGGATCTTCGCTCTGGGTATCATCAAATTCGGGTTCATGAGGATGATATCCCTAAAACAGCTTTCCACACACATGATGGCCACTATGAGTTTTTGGTCATGCCCTCTGGTCTCACTAATGCTCCTTCCACATTCCTGGCCTTGATGAATAAAATATTCCGACCCTATTTGCGGAAATTCATTCTGGTATTTTTTTATGATATCCTCATCTACAGTAAGACATGGGCTGAACATCTCCAGCATCTGGCTCTTGTAATGCAACTTTTCTCTGATCATCATCTCCATGCCAACAAGTCTAAATGTGTTTTTGGCCAAAAGGGAGTTGAGTATCTCGGACACATTATCTCAGCACAAGGGGTTCATGTGGATCCTGCCACAATCGCTGCCATGAACAATTGGCCGCCTCCTAAGACACTCAAGAGCCTTCATGGTTTTTTGGGGTTGACTGGATACTACCGCAAGTTTGTCAAGGATTATGGGAAGATTGCAGCTCCATTAAATGCTCTGTTGAAAACAGATGCTTTTACATGGACACATGTTATTGAGTGTGCATTTGACAAGCTGAAACAAGCTATGTGTACTACACCTGTTCTAGCTATGCCCGATTTTTCCAAGCCCTTCACTATTGAGAGTGATGCTTGCGGTAATGGACTTGGTGCTGTTCTCCTTCAAGATGAACACCTCATTGTGTTCACCAGTAAAGCCCTTTCCGGTAAGAATTTAGCTGCCTCTACATATGACAAGGAAATGATGGCTATTTTTAATGCAGTACAAAAGTGGCTCCCTCTCGCTGAATGGTGGTACAATACCTCTTACCACACTGCCTCTAAAATGACTCCATATGAAGCAGTTTATGGTCAGGCACTGCCATTTCTTCTTCCTTACACCCCCAGTAGTTCTCCAGTTTAGGCAATTGACGCGGTCCTTCGAAACCGCGATGAGGTTCTTCGCATTTTGCGTGAAAACCTTCACATGGCAAGAAATCGCATGAAGCAACAAGCTGATCAGCACCATTTTGGGTGCACTTTTGAAGCCGGTGATATGGTTTTTCTTCGTCTCCAGCCTTACAAGCAATCCTCACTAAAACTCAAAGGGTGTCATAAGCTCGCTCCAAAGTTCTATGGGCCATATAGGATTCTTCAGAATATTGGGTCTATTGCTTATAAATTGGAACTTCCGCCTTCTTCCCGCATTCATCCAGTATTTCATGTCTCTTGTCTGAAGAAAGTTCTTGGCACCAACATCAAAGGCAAAACTATTTTACCAGAACTGGATAATGAAGGATCCATCTTTTTGGAGCAGGAGGCTGTCCTCAATAAGCGCACTCTTCAGCTTCACTCTCTCTCTATCACAGAGGTCTTAATTCAATGGCACGGAATGCAGCCCAAGGATGCTACGTGGGAACCACTCCTTCAGATTCAGCGACAATTTCCCCATCTAAAGCTTTGAGGACAAAGCTTTTTCTAAGGGGGAGGGGATGTTAGGAACTCATGTCTTTACCGTGTTATTATATTGTTGTTGGACGCATATGCTTTGTAAGTCGTCCCATAGTAATTGTTGATCCATATTTTGTGTTATTGTTGTTGGGCGCATATGCTTTGTAAGCCGCCTGTAGTATTTGTTGATCCATAGTTTATATTGGCCCATGGTTTTGACCCATAGTATTGGCACCTATTTTTAGTATATAAGTGTCTGTTGAGGCCAAGGAAGTCACCGTGAAGTTATTTTGTATTGAGCTTGCTCAAAGGATGTTTCCCCCTCGAAGTGGCCTGCGATTAATATAAAAGTGATTTTGAGTTCTGCTGCTATATCATGTATTTTGATTACTTGTTTGCTGCAGGGTCCTCACACTATTCTCCACTTGAGTTTATTTCAAGTTGGGGGAAGATCTAGAAGTGATATAATCTGGTCTTACAACAAAGGTTCAATATTTTCATCATGAGGTGCATCAAGGAAGGTAGATAAGTGATCATACTATGGAAAGGATTGACTGATTGGTTCATGAAACCACTAGTTGTTTTAATTATAACCGGTTTTTCAATAAATTCGGTTAGGAGGCATCATATTTATCACTCATCCTTGTTTAGATAGGACTCAGATGTTTCTATTGTTATTGGTGCAGATACTCCATGTAAAATCCTTTCATGTTCTGAATTTATGTGTGGTAATATGGATCCGAGGGGGAGGAGAGGCAATGGTGAATCTTACACATCGAGGGTCCCTCACGATCGTCATGGAAAAGAGAATACTACAAGGAATTTGCATGGCTCTTACGAAAGGGTAACCTGAATTGAGTCACAAGCCCTAATTACAACCACCTTTTTTCATGGGCAGATACTCACTATTATCCACAAAGATATTGACACGATAAACAATGAACTATGGGATAAGGCCAAGGACACTCTGGTGGAAGAAATAATGGTGGATATTGAATATTGGGACATGGAACCATGCACCGCGATGGGGCATGCCTCAGCTTATGAGCATATGATGATGTCCTACTGTGTAATGAAGAACCTTCTGTGACATGTGTTGATGGATTATGAGAAATGTATGCAAAGAGACGTCAAGTTGGTTTAGGCATTGAAAAAGAATCATCAAGACTGTATACTTATGCACAAGAAGGTGGAGCTCATTAGAAATAAATTTGGCATGCAATTCTATGCACCACCTTCGCCTACTTTTGGGGATGGCGAGACAAACAAGACGATTGGTTGAGGAGAAACGTTGGCAACGGATCCAGGAATGAAGGGGAACCAAGAGGAAGCTCAACACATGTGCACCATTAGCCATGGCTATGGGGGGGAGGATCATGGGTAGGTTCATATGTAGTAGCCTCATATGGCCTCTTTTTTTTTTCTTTTGTCTCAATGTTTAAGAGTCGCTCTTATAGTAATTTGATAGGTAGAAAGGGAATGTATAGGGTGTCCTTATGGAGAAGTAAAATGTTAGATGTTATGTGGTAATGAAGTCTCTATTTTTTTGTATCTTATGTTAATTACCAGTATGTCTATAGAGGGATGAAAGGGAGAATACAAAATGTTGTAAGGCTCTTACTTCCAGGTTTCGAGAAAAACTGGCTATGTTATCTTTTGTTTTCGATAATATAGTTTTAAGTTACAAAAATAATCATAAAATATGAGTGAGCACGATAAAGAATTGAATAGAATGACAAGTGGATGATCAATCAAAATGAATTTGTAGGAAACTAAAAAACCCTACCAAGATCATATAGGATCTCTTGAAACCATAAATCAAGTAGGAAAACCCTATCTAAAACCTTCATGTTTATGAATTTAAGAATATGGTTTAAATTTGTTGACCATGTCGAATATGGGTGCCATTGTTTGACCATGGCTGGCCATGTCTAACCATGGTAGATGATATATGACTATGGTTGACCATAGTTAATGAAGGTTAACCAATTTTGACTTTGGATGTCATTTGTTAATTAATGTTGACCATAGTTAACTATGGTTATGTACACATTACTAATTTTATCTAGATTTGACCATCATTGATTATGTTTGACTACAATTATCCATGGTTTAAACATGTTTGATAATCTTTGAATTTAGTCTATCATGTTTGGTTAAGGTTGACTTTGGTTAATTATATTTGACAATGGTTGACTATGTTTGACCTTGGTAACCATGGTTAACCATGTTTGAGTATGCTAGGCTATGCTTTACTTTGGTTCACCATGTTTGGCTATGTTTGACTATAGAAGACGATGGTTCGACATGTTTGAATATGGTAAATTTCGATTCACTATGATTAACTTTACTTCACCATGGTTATATTTGGTTTATGATAATAATGATATTTAGATATGGTTTAAAATGGTTGACAATATTGAAATATCAATAATATTTTATTATGGTTGAACATGGATGAAAATATTCAAGTATTAATGATATTTGACTATGGTTGATTTCACATGGTCATGGTTGAATATAGTTGAGCATGGTTGACTGTGATTGAACCCAATAGTTTGTGGTCGAATTTATTTAATTATTATTGATTATGGTTGACTTTGTTGATAATATTTTACCATAATTGACCATGTTTGGTTATGGTTGATTATGTTTGACTATTATTGACTTTGATTACTGATGTTTGAATATGGTCGCATTTGTTTGACCATATCCGAATATGGTCCACTTTGTTTCACCATGCTTGAATAGGATTGACTTTATTTTACCATTTTAAACCATGGTTAAACATGCTTACCATGGTTGATGACGAGTGACTATGGTTGACCATGGATAAAAATGGCTGATTATAGTTGACCAAGTTTGAAATTTGATGGTATGGGATAAATATGGATAAGTATAGTTGACTATGTTTCACCATGGTCTTCATAGTTTACTATTTTTTACCATTGTTATGATAGTTTGAAAATTTCATTTAAAAATAAAGTACAAGAAGGGTAGCACTAAAACAAATTGGTTATGTTCTCATCCACCCTCCCATTTTTGTGTTTTCAATCATAGACATTAAGTTTAATACATATGATCCCTAGAATAAGTAATAATCCTTAGATCTATATTTTAGTCTCATATTATATTCTCTCTAGTACCTACCAAAGGTAAAGCCAACACCATTTTTATTTTTCCACATCAAATATAGATGGTTATATAAATTACAATTGTTTGTGATCTATATAATGATGATAGACTTCTTGTTGAGGAGGGCCATGCATATTCTTATGGGGATCACTTGGAATCAATAAAGCTGAGCATCATTTAAAACAATATTTCCTTCATCCTACCATGAAGAAGCAAATCAGTTTTTGTATATAGAGTTCCGCTCTTTTTAAAACCTTAAAATTTTTTAACCACAAGATGGAAGTTTTGTAGACATTACCCATTCCTACACACGCTTGTGAATCCTTCTCTCTTGATTTTTTATAGTGGAATTCCTTTGACTACACATCTTCACCTTATCATCTTTGTCATTGTGTATTTTTTTTAAAATGGTTGATTTAACTCCCAACAATAACAAACTCACTACATAACAAGCTGCCCATCTATTTTTAAACACTTTTGGGAACATTTTGGCCTTCCTCTCTATATATTATATCTGATTGGGACTCTTAAATTCTCAAGCATTTATATAAACACTACATGGAATATATTTGGTTCCAAACTCTAATTTTCAACATCATTTGATCCTTTGATGGAGATGCACAATTTCACCCTCATTCATCCTATTAGTATGTGTTATCATAAACATAAATAGTGTTATAATTAAATGCACATAATCCATCACATTTATACTAGAGAATTGAAAACTCCACATGGTATTCACCTATTGAGGCGAGTTGTGATTTTCAACCTATTGCACCTTATAAGATCTTGATTTTTATTCCCATGGAAATTTTCTTAAACAATAGAAGGAACTAAAAATGCTACCTTGGTGTGTGAAACATTCGATAAGGTGCACACTTAGGTGCATGATTCAAAACACACTATAAGCATAAAATACAACAAGATCAATCATAGGATTACCTATTCCTTCTAGCTAGGTAAATGAATTTGGATTTATTTTTTGAAATTTGTATTTACAGTTAGTAATATCACAATATCTAGCTTCATTACTATGGTACATACACTATTATTCAATAGGTGGAATATAATGCATGAATCTATGACTCTTAGATCAAATAGGCATCGGTCCAATCAATTGAAAAAATAATTTCCCATTGGACAACCAGCTAACAATATTCACAATTTTTAGAATCCATTATAGGAAGATACAATGCTAGAAGTGTGGATTCAATTACAACAACCTCGATTTAAGATTTCTTATTTAGTGGAATAAATTGATTTTCTCTAGACTTAGTCAAAGCGATTCACCATTGATGAGTTCCATGCACATTTCCCACATTTGTGTGAGAAAGTGGGGAGTCGCGATTCTTTTGGCTAAACTTGAGGTGAAATGATATGATTTAATAAGAACTGTCGATATTTGATATAAATGTGGTTGTCATTTCTTTTTATTATTATTGGTATTTGTCATGTAGTCGTTTCCATGTAGCGTAGAACCCGATAATTCAACAAAATATTGTAATGTGTTTGATTAAATCAAGTTTAATCAAAGGAATTTTAATATAAATATAATGTGAAAATAAGAGGTCAAAAGCGTTTTTTTTCCAAATGTTATCTCTCTTTATTATTTTCTAAGTAATGTATATGTTTTTTGCTATGCCATTCATACCATCTATCCACATGACATAGATTCACAATATCTTGTAACATTTATTGAGCATCTATTGCTCAAAAGATGAAATAAATAAAACATAACATGTATATCATGTAACCAAAAACATAGGACACTATTTAAAACTCAAAACCATTTATAATTTCAAGAACTAAAATCAAATTATTATTTTTAAATAAATGATCAAACACTTAAAAAAACATGAACCTCATTGTAATAATGCACCATAATTTCTTATATGGTAACTTGTTATATTTTTTTGAAAGGTGGTTCACTATTTGTTAGAGAATTACATTATCGGTACATTTGTCAATATTTATTATTCTAACAAAAGAAGGACTTGTCAAATTACATAATTTACTATTTCAGAGGTGCTTAACAAAAGCATTATATCACTTACAAGGATTGAATCAGGATGAAGAGAATAAAAATCAATCCTCCCAATCCCACAAACTATAAACATTGAACAAACACAAAAAAATATTATATAATAGGCTCCTAACTAGAAACTTTAATAAATAATTCACTGTATAAAATGCAATACTAATTTATGTAAACATATGGACATCAAAACATATTTCAACCATTGTTTGACTCCTTCGTTAAGGAAAATATGTAGGGGAGTTTTTAATCCATTTTGTTTTCTCTATAATAGATAATAATAAAAAGTAAGTTAGCAATGTTTTATAACATTGGATTAGATTTATCTTAAGGATTACCAATGTGTTCAATATCAACTAGAGCAAGTCTCATACCCTCAAGATCCCTTGATAAGGTGAGATCTACAAGATTTGCATCTAATAGTCATTATGAATAATGCACATTAATTAAATGACACTTGAGAAATGAGGTTTGAAAGAAAAGTTAACTAATGATAGTGTTAGCGTCGGGATCAAGCCCATAGGTTGGGCAGAAAAGGGCTCTCCCCTGGGCAACAACAGAACCGCTTTAGACTGCGCCTCTGGCCCTGCGCAGTCAGAGAGGGATCTCTCTCTTGTTTTACTTTTAGGTTTACTTCATGTAGGATATTCAATCCAGAATGGTCAGGAGGCCACACTCCTGAATAGGGTAGGTGCATTAATATAAGATGCAGGCGGGACAATCAGAGTAAGGAACCATTGGGCAACTCAGTCGAAGGCTTGGGTAGGGAACATATTGTAGGAGGTAAATAATGGCATAAATTTACAAATAGAGGCAAGATAGTCATCGATCTTGCAATCAAGAGATATTTATCCGGTGATTAGTAGATGAGAGGGGACATTCCATTACGCAGATCATCTACAAGATGAATTCTACGTAAATTTAGAATAAAACTTAAATGAATATCTAAAACAATAGATGGAGCATAGCATGTATGAATTCCAAACTGTTATACACTCATTTCAAACATGACAGAAATTAACAAACTGGATTGAACACAGGATGAACATTTCATGCAAAGAAATTACATATTGAAAGAAACAATTGAAAGACAATCCTTCCTCTGCAAATTTATTCATAACACAGATACTAGAGACTAATTACAATGGAGAGCCTCAGCCCTTGAAATTTTCCCAACCAACCTCTATCTCCCTCTAACGGGAGTGTATTTATACTATTTCGATACTGAGATTACTCTCCAAAACAAACCTAAAAATTATTTCTAGTCACAATCAAACGTTAATAGTCTAGATAGTGGAACTATCGCCATGATTTACAAATACGAACAAACATTGTGGGCCTGTTGCACATGGTAATTCAGAATGATATCACATAGTTTTCTTTATCCTGGTAATGTGAAAGCGATCTTTATGTTGCCTGTTGATTTTCTTTTGCCAACTCAGATGATTCTTGGACATGCTTTTCTGCCTTCTTTGACCAACCAGCTTCCTTTACACCATGGTGCTCAAAGGCTGAAAAGAAAATCACTGCTCAAGTGCTCAAACTTTTTCCCAGCCCATCCTTCATTAGGTAACACTGTTATAGGGAGGAACTAAAAAAAGGGTGGCCATGCATTTGATGATGATAAACATATTAAGAGGTTTATCATTCTTGTACTACTCTCTCCCTTCTATGAGGAGAGTTTTCTCATAGGCCATGTAGCTGGATGTGTGTTTGACCTCCTCCTCACCCATGAAGAAGTTTTAAAGTGGATATTAGAGGGGCAACAATGAAGGCTTCGGACCCCTACTATTCCAGACAGAGCATTTGCTTTAACAGCTCAGTCACCATTGTGTGTTGGGAATTCGAAAGCCATGATTACAACTAGAGGTTTCGGAGGGATGTCCCTGGGATGTAAAAACCCACACATGACACATTTCAAGGTAGGGCTATGTGGAAACAGGTGAATCCCCCTAGGAATTTAACATTTGTGCCCCGGTGGTTGGCGATTTATTGGTGTAGACAACCAGGATGATGAAGAAATGCAATTTTATTTTCGCCAACCATTAGTACCCCTTGTCTAATTAACTTCTCAAACCACACAGCCATGGCTATCTACGAAATAACTCAACACTTCTCATAATTCAACCTCTATCTCTCACCATTTGTGCATTTACCTACTTCAACAAATTCAGAGGATGACACTATATAAGGCTAGCTGAAATGACCTCAAGAAGTCTATGCTCTTGAATACTGGTTGTCGTGATAATAACATGTGTGACGTCAGGGTGGGGATCCTCTCCTCTAATGTTCAATTATCTTATCTGATATGGATAAGACTTTTAAGCACATTCCCACGTAGATGCCCAGCTGGTTTAAAGTGTTTGGATCTGACCTTTCTTTCCTTTTTGCTCCATGTGATGGTGGTGCTGAGTAGATTCAGTTCACAACATCTCTTCACTTCATGTGCATGCCAGATTCACCATTTCAAAAACCTAAAGTACCTGCTTCCCTACTATTTTTTCTACGTGAGCCACGTGCCTCAAATGTGGAGCTAGGGAAGTCAATGTCATTGGTCATGATCTTTTCCTAAGGCCAATCACAAATGGCATCAGAGAAATTGCAAATGGCGTCAGAGAATTAGTTAACCAGCCAGAGGCAAATTACACGTATGAGCGTCCCCTCCACTGTTATCTCCGCACTGGATGCAAAACTTACAGCCTTGAGGCCTCCTCATCCCTTTCATTTTGAGAGCTTTTCACATCCATCATCCATGTTTCTTTACTTCTACCACCAATTTCTCCTCTCTTGATACAACGAGCAGCTTTAGATCATGGTGTGATAATACCCACAAATCGAGATTGACCCTTCCATGCAACTGTTGATCTGAGTGGGTCCTACCACCTCTTCGTGAATCAGGACCCTGACATTGTGCATGCTAGTTTATATTGTGAAAAGAACCTTGATCGTAGATCTATTCCCTTATTTGTTGTGACCGTTGATATCTGCAGCCGATACCACTATACATGATTTGGAATCGCGACTTTATTCGCACAAGTATGGCTTGCGAAATCAGCTGGGGCCATATATCTTCTCATGCTCTCATCTCCACCGTTAGATATTTCTATCCTTTAACCTATTTCACGATTTGGGAATGTTCCTTCTATCAATCATGTTGGCTCAGCGAAACTGTTTCAGGCCATTGATCAAGATTCACGAATCACCTTGATCTCAGCCTTTCATTGCTTTCCCATTTTAATAGACTCTACGAATGCCAAATTTGACCATTCCCTCATGTTCTTTGGCCAAAACCATGCTCTATCTTCGCTCTTCCTCCTTATGATCCCGGATCGTTGGTCTACGACATTTTTCTCTATCATCTTCATTGTTGCATGTCTTCACCTCTGGAGGAATCTACCACCATAGATCGATATTTCTTCTTCATCTAACGGTCTAAAATGATGGAAAACATACATTTGATATCTGAAGGGCATTCATATAATTTTCTAATGAGTAGGATCCTTTTGAACTTTGTCAGTCCCATAAATCGATTGTTGCGAATGGAGTGTTAATAGATAGAATGCCTAAATAATGAAGGCTTCACTATTTTGTGTACATGCAATTGTTTTCATTGTAGTCACATGAAAGTCCTTGAAGTTTACAAAAAGGACTATATGTTAGGAATCATTAAACTTTAAATTAATTTTTGTTTTTGAAAAATAATAGATTTATTGATAAGAAATAACATTGCTCAATTTATTGTATTAATGTGCATAACATGTAAATAATCTACTTTGTTTATGTATTTATTATATGCAAATATGTTATACATATATTCCATACTCATATTCATAATTAATTGAAGATAAGTAGGATATATAATTATTATGATTATACACTTTATTTCTATATAAAATATAATATTTAAGTATTGCAGTAACAGTATATATTTTACATAGAAAATTTATTTATGAGTGACTGATATAGTTTTTTCATCATGAGAAACAAAGGAGGTGGGGATATGCCACATCCTCGTCCGCCTTCTGCAGCCGAAGCAACCTTCAAGCAACTCATTTCCATGCAAGGGAAGAAGCCAATCTCCAACCCTCTGCCAAAGTTCGTTAAAAATTTGGATGAAATCAAAGTGATATCCCTCCCACCAAACCAACCTATGCAAATAGAAGTCTCGCTTCTAGATTAGGCGTTAGTAGGCCAGTTCATAGGCCTGTAGCCCTCCCCCTCAAACCACTGATAACTGGATCCATAAAATTTGGAGGCATTTGATATCCAATAACGTCAATTGACATGTAGTTGAATGAGGGTTCTTGCTATTTGAATTCATCTCCACAAAGGATCATAATCTTATTTTTCGAAGTGGGTCATATTTCATGGGTCCACAAGGGCTATATCTCAATCATTGGACCACCTAATTTGACCCATTCATTGATGTGACCAAAGTTGTTCCAGTCTGGGTTCGGCTCCCCAAACTACCCATTCACTGCCAGAACTCCACCTCCGTGCAATCGATTGGAAATGGGTTAGACAAATACATCGACCAAGATGATACAAATGATCAGTACTCTTGTGCTCTAATATGTACGGAAGTGGATCTAGAATCCAACCTACCTGAAGCTATTAAGATAACATTAGGATATTGGAACCATTTTCAAAATATATATTACGAATAGTTGTTGTCATTTAAATTTCAAAACTTCCATGAATATGGTCATTTTCAAAACAATTTCCCAAAAATCCATACTACTGTAAAAGAAAAAAAAGTAGAGGAAAGATAGAAACAAGCAAAGAGGCCACAATCAAACCTTAAGGTAGCACTAAGACAGGAAGGGAAAACTCCAAACCCTCCCTCTCTTGATAACAAGACCACTACGATACAAAATTCTTAGACCGGATGAGGAAATAGCTTTGAAGTGCTTGAGGTTCAAAAAGAAGAATCTAATCCGACGTTGAAAGACAAAACTGAACTTTTTTCCTCTAGGAAAAATGATTGAGTAGAAAAATAAATCAGAGAAGCATAAGATCTAGTTCCCCCAGTGATTCCACAATAACTTGAATCAGAGGAATATATTTCAGAATAAGAGGAGGGATATTTGAGTCCTAAAAAACTACTTGTTGTAGAGGAAAGTGTTCCTATGGCTAGGGTTTAAGAGGCCATAAACATACTAGGGTTGAAATACAAATGCATATAGTCCTGGATGTAAATGTAAACAACATTCTAAGATTAGAATCGTTGATACCTTAAGCAATGGAGTTTGATCCAAGCTTCCCTTCAATCCTGCTCTTGCTTCTTTTTCTCCAAGAGACATGCAAAACAAATTAAACGTTCCTCAAACCAATTTGACTAAATGTAAAGTGATGATAATTAATGCAATATGAAACCATAATATTATTATCATTAACATCTGATCACAAAAAAAAGTATAACATACATTAGACAACGATTTGGAAAGAATAAGAACATCATATCATTATTAATCAAGTGGAAAAATTACAAAAGTTACCTTCTCCTCAAGCTAGGCACCTCAAGAAACCTTGATCTAGATCTCGTACTTGTCTTCTCCAAAGAACTCATCCTCCAAGATCTACAACACAAGGATATTACATCTAAGGAAAAGGTATGAGGGATTAGAGTCCCAATTCTTCCAGCATAACAATGCAAAGGTTCAAGTCCCTTCTCATGGACCCCTCTCCATTTATTTATACATTTCTAAAGAGATAGAGTTGAATAGGGGTCGGTTAGAACTTCCCAATTCAATTCAACAACCTCCCAAACCACCCATAATTCAATATATTTGATATTTTTATTTTTTTTACAACTACAAGAGGTAACTGTGGGTAGCATGAAGGAAAATTCATGAATAAAAATAGTATAATCACACGATGTATGAATGAAAAGTCATAGTTAGGTTAAAAAATCATTTATTGGGTACTTCTAGGCATTTTCAGGATTTGGAGCCTTCTGCAAAAATGTTCTTGACTTAGATAGATTTCCAATAGTTTAGAGCAGAGGTTAAATGGAGTTACACAAATCTGGATATGGATCCTCCAATCTAGGCGTTTTTCAGTAACTTTTAGTGACTTTCTTGAAATGTCTTCATGGAAGTGTCGACATGTGACGAAAACATGGGAAAGTGGTCACAGGAAGAGAGTGTGTCATTTTAGAGTATAACAGATGCTCGCTAATGTAAGAGATTATAGGGGAAGACAATAGATGAAATATATTATAAAAAGGAAACATTTGAGTATGGAGTCGAGGCGATGGAGAATCCAAGATCAAAAGGATCAAACGAATGTACCTGAAAGAGAGATAAAGGTCAAACAAAACTAATCTCTAGGACGCACATTTCCATATACAAATGATCACCATAAAGATACAAGAGGATTCAACATGTGTAACTGATGTAACTATCATGGTCATACAATATGAAAAAAGGTGCCATATAAAATATAAAGGAGTCATAACCACAAATGCACAAGGTGGATCCATGCTCAATAGTTGATCATAGCCAGAAGAAATACAAAGTGGATCTATGTCTCAACAAATGTCAAATTAAGCGTGACAAGGTTTTATGCAACTCGGGTAATAGAAAAAAATGACGATTCTACTATCGTCCCAAATTATTCAATCCAAACTGCCCAAAAGGTATGAATCCTAACCATGCGAATAAAGGAGCTAAAGTCAAACATGGAGGAAACAATTTGATTATCTTTCAATGATGAGAACCATTATGAAATGTGAGGGAAACCACCATTAATGAAAATGGTCCCCAAGGTACCTAATACATTCTAACAAGTGTGAATAAAAGGAATTGAAGTCAAACATCTGAAGAATCCATCGAGTAGGAGACATTAAGGAATTTCCACTACCCAATAGTGATGGAAATTTCCACTGATGACTACGATACCCAAGGTACTGTTATAAACTATAAATATCATTCCCATAGAAATATGTATTGAATTCGATAGGAAAAGATCAATTGAAAGGAAGGCATTAGTACATCCCCCATCACCTAACACGTTGTAATTCAAATACTAATGGATCTAGAATTGGTACAAACTTTTAGATCAAGGAGCACTAAAGACTGAATGTAATGATTTGATATCAGTGAGTAGCCAACACAAAAGGTCAATGAAACTGAATAATGACCGACAAAGGTTTATCCTTGAATAGTGAGAACGACATAAAAGTGACTTAGGACTCTTTTGAAATGAAAGGACAAACGATACAAATATGCAACGTAGGAGACATTCTTAGTTTCCCGATATAATTGAAAAAAGGGCCAATTGGAGGAGTAAAAACTATGAATTAGGATAAGGTAAAAAACTATAAACCAAATGTTAATAGTCTCAAAATGGCTTCATTATTCAAGGATATAAGACTATTTGCTATGATAAAATACATGCGAATGAACTTCCCTTTTTCTATTTATTGTAAAGGTTTAGCGAGTCGAAGAAAGGAAACTCAGGACCTTCTTTATTTTTGACAAGCTCAAGGAAGAAACATAAGAATGCTTGATAAAACACTGATTCGTGGGCTTTACAAGACTAAATTAGTGAAGGCTCGATGGTGTTTTCATAGTTTTGAGAGTCTGAAAACTCCAAAGAAGACTCCAGGGGGGTGCTTTTTCGTAAATTTAGTCTCCTAAGTCCAAAAAGGTGTAAAACAATCCAAAGGAGAACTCTCTTAGTCTAGGTGAACTAAGGTATGCCTTTTTTGTAGTTAGTCGACAAGGTACAAAAAAGGGGTAAATTATCACCAGACCAATGCTCCTTTAGAAGCAAGGAGAAGCAATTTAGTTTTAACAAGTGTGAAGGAAAGAAAGATCACTTAGAAGGCTCCATTTATTTACGATAATTGTAAAGACAACAGTAAACACAATGATTTATAATTAGGTTTTAACGAGGATGGAAATGACATAAAGAACACTCGGAATACTTTTCATGTTTATATCTGGAGCACTAAAAAGAGAAAACTAACCTCAACAAGGTTCCTTTTCCATAAGTTTAGTACTCACAGCCCAGAAAAGAGATAAACCTATACCAGAAGATACTCTTTTAGATTCCAAAAAAATAGAGTATTCATTTTTCCTAAGTAATCCACACGGCTAGAAAAAGGGTTAAACTTATATCAATGTGGATGTTCCTTCACATCCTTTAACGAGTTTAAATGGACAAGAAAAATCGAAAATCTATTCACATTTAAGGAGTCATACTAGGGATTGAAGATAACTCCATACCTTCCCTGTAAAGTTTTAGCGAATCCAGAAAATTCAACTTGTGGCCTCCTTACTATTTTTTTACGAGCTTGAAGGAGAGTAGAAAGAATGCTCTAAATGTGAGGAGACGAGTGTTATAGGTAGGAGAAACTAGTTCCAAGCATGAGGATAATACCTAAGCATAATGCAAGGAA
The DNA here is from genome assembly GCA_001517045.1 of Pseudotsuga menziesii. NCBI lineage: Eukaryota > Viridiplantae > Streptophyta > Pinopsida > Pinales > Pinaceae > Pseudotsuga > Pseudotsuga menziesii. Next base: position 82,726 of record LPNX010332747.1, read on the forward strand.
AATGAGAAATATAAATACACTAATGGGATGTATCCTCCAGATAAAGGATGCCAAGATGCAAAGGAAAAATGATACCAAGCTGAGCATTAATGTGAGCATCGATGAGGGCTTATACAATGAGCTAGAAGTGTGGAAGCCAACATTGAGATCATAGGATAAATCAGGATACATGCAAATGTAGTTAAAGTTTGAACAACAAAGTAAGACCAATAAATAGTTGTGAAACCATCTAAAAATCCTATCTCCAAGAAACAACAACATAAGGATCATATTAAAAAAAAAAAATGTGATACAGGTCACTTTGGTCGAAACACTTCCAACTTTGATATACTCTATATAAGGTGTATTCAAGAAATAATCCACTAAAGAGGAATCTATACTTCCAAGGCCCAAGGGTTTATAATCAATAAGATCAACCTGAGAAGAAAAGAAAAAAGAAACAAGGAATATAGATTCTACAGGAACAAACTTAGTATCATAGGAGTTGAAAAATCAACAAGAATAATCAAAATCATCAGGATCATTGATTTGTTTTTCAAAGGAAGAGTCTAAAGAATTGAAAAGACTAACATAAGAATACCAATCAATAGAAATATCAATCATACTAAGAAAATTAGGGCTAGACTTGGTCACAACTGAGAACATCCATAAGAAGGTCATACTGTATCAAAGAATCTAGGAATACTTAATCAAAAGGAAGTAGACCATCCCAAATAGGACACATGTCTAGACATTCAACTGGATCAATAGAGTGGAGAGTGGGCTCCAAAGTCTGTATAGGATAAATCAACTGCTCAACTATTGGGACCAAGTCCAAAGAAGGTAAGCATGAACACAGAGGCTTCTTCTTAGTAGCAATTGAACACGAGGGATATGAGGCCATATAGATCACTCATGGAGGGGTAGTGTCTATCGAGACACTAGGAAAAAATAAAGGAAAGGATTGTTCTCTAGTTAGGTAAGGAGAGTGATCAATAAAATCAAATTGATCGATAGTGACAATGTCTCCATTATGATTAAAGTACATCATGCAAAAGAACGTTGACACCGCCGCTTGCATGGCATAGACATAATCATGCCCGAGGAGCATATTGAAGTCTAGGGGATCTTCTATTACCATGAATTTAACTAAGATGAACTTCCAACCCGAAGTAATAGGTGTTTGAGAAAGAATTCCCAAATCTACAATAGATCTTATATCGAAAGCGAGTAAATTACTATCTGTTGAGACAAGGATGAGAGATCCGATGCCTCACCAAGCATGTGCAAATAAGATACTAGTTGGGGCTCCTTCATCAACAATACAATGAGAAATCATGTATTTTCCAACTTTGAGCTTTATCTGAACATGTGCATCAAAAGGAAGGGGTGGTTCAGCTAGGCTCTCCCAATCAAAGGAAGCAATTTGAGAGATTGGTGTAGGTTCATATAAAGAAAGGTCAGTGCCCGCTTTTTCACTAAGTTTTGAAATGGAATTGAAGAAGATATTGCTAGAAGACACTTCGCTCTCCCAATGAAGAGTGTTATTGATTAAATATGGAATCAATTCAACCACTTCATGAAAGTCACTTTCTTAGGGGAGATTGGGACTAACCGAACATGGCACCGGTTCAATCACATGGTGAAGGTCACTCTACGAAGGAAGAGTGGGGTGAGCCAAAGATTACATTGGTTCAACCACTTAATCAACTAAATGTTGAGTAGGTTGTTGAGAAACTTCATGCTATTTGAATATGGGATGTCCTTGGAACCAAACTGTTCGTACCTCCATGATAGCAGGGAATTAATGAGTAGGTGGTCTCCCTCACAAATCCTACAAGGGAAATTGAGCTTGCATTTCAAATGGTTGGTTTTCTCAATAGTTTAAACATGAATTACAATGGCCGACGGTTTTCCACCGACATGACCACCAAAGGTTGGGTGACTGGTCCCAGCATGATTTCTATATGCTAGGTGACTAGGTCCAAAATGACCTACAGAGGTTGGAAGGGTTTGATTAGCATGACCCGCACAAGCTGAGTGGTTAGGATCAACATGATTCACAAAGGTTGAGTGTGTGACCCTAGCATTATTTACATAGGTTGGGTGGTTGGCTCCAACATGACTTGCATAGGTTGGATGGATTCCCTTAGCATAACTTGCATTGGGCAAGGGTGTAGGGTCAAATTGACTTGAAGAGGTTAAGTAAAGCTTCCTAGCATGACCTCCAGAGGCTATATGATAGGTTCAAACATTAAATGCATAGGTTGAATAGGTTCCACATTTCTTTCGAGTATTCTTCCTATTATTCCTTCTTTTACTCCTTTTAGACTGTCAGTTACTAGTATCAAAACTTTCATCGCATGATGTAGAAGGAGGATGAGAGACTAGTATAGGTGAAGGGAGGCAATGTTTTGATTCCCTTGATATAAGGTGCTTACTTGAGAAGAATCAGGAGCATTCGGGATAGTTGGATAGGAAAAAAACCAAACCAGTATCCCTAAGGTGAATCCAGGTAGATTCAAGGTGGCCATAAAAGGAACACCAAAAATCCCAGTGAGAGGAAAAGTATAAGGGGACCCTAGCATGGGGGTATCTTGGCTAGTGTTCTTAGGGATGTTAGAAATAGTTTCAAACAAGAAGATAAAGTTTGAGGTTGATAGGAAACCAACAGTACAAAGAACACACCACTAAAAAAAATACCTAAGTATCAAACTAGGAAAACAGAGGTAGCTTCCAAAGGAAAGTATGGGATGATTAGGACCTAGAACACACCAGTGAAGGTCAGAGAGTAGTTAGTTGGTGTCTCATGATGAGTTGTTTGGGTGAAAGCATTGGAATCACCCAACCACCCTCCCAATTTTCCAACTGAGGTTACCTTCCAAGTCTACCCTAGAATCAATATAAATAGCCTTCCACTGCCACCCATGTAAGATCCTAAAAGGCAAGCTACTAAGGCTACCAAAATTGTGGAGATCATTTCGCAGAACCAAAACCTAAATAGTAACAGGAACCGCATAGGGATGGAAGGAGGTACTCAGTGAGCCCAAAAACATGCAACAACTCTGATGTATTCTTTACTGAGAAGAGGAGGGGTGTCTCCAATAGCTCAGTATTGCACGACCACATTCTTAAATAATATGTAAGAAGAGCTTTCTGGTATCTTTCTCTGTGAAGTTGGATTTCCTAAAAATAGACCATTAAGTTTGAGTTTGAATTTTTGGGCAATTAAGATATTCCTAACCCAAAACACTAGCCTAGAATAGTGTGGTTCATCCCTAGAAAGAAACAATTACTGATAGATTTTAGATATTAAACGTTCTTTTTAGAGCTGTTGATTACTCAAAGGGTGACAAAGGTGAAACCAATGGTATTTTGACTCAAATTCGAAACAAAAAGACTAAACAAAAGAGATCTTTAGATGCAAAAATCAAACCTACTTCTCTTTCTTTTCAAACAAAAAACTTGAAAGCCACAAAAGAAAAAATTCTTTTTATTTTTTCAAGAACAATGATCTGAAGTGCATTTCAGACCAAAACCCTAATCAACATGCATATAAAACAAATATATGTTATTTTTTACATTTTATTTTGTAAATACAAAATAAAAACAACCTATAAACTAATGCATGCAAGTAATACAAACAAAAGAAAATAGACTATTTCCCTAGATCCCACTGGCAGGCCCTAGGCTACCCTAAATCCGGATATAACCTCGCTAAGAAGGGAGACTGTAAAGGAATACAAGCCAACCACTTTGGCATGAAAATAATAAGTAGTAATATTAAACACAACTAAGGATCTAGAAGCTCCACATTTCAGTCTAGACTCGCAAACAGAGGCTGCACAACACCTTGCCCAACAAGGTCAAGCCAAATAAGGAGGTGGGGGAAAGAAATAAAACAAACCTAAAGGCTTGAAGAGGGATTTGAAAATAGATAAAGAGAACCAAATATAGGAAACACCACTTCCTAGGGATCATGCATAAACAATAGACCTACAAAGACCCATCAAATAACCTTAAAATATCCCAAACAGGCCCAAAGAAGGTGAAAAACCCCCAAAAATACGGCATTCACGACTGTCATTTAGTCAGTGTCGTAATATTTATATTAGGATTATTAATACTCCCTTGACCATATCGTCTATTAGATTATTTATCCTAACTTAGGAACCTTAATTAATTAATTGGGTCCATGAGTACAATTGAGTCCACTTGGTCTAATGGCACCACATGTACTAGTCACTAGAGTGCGGGGAACACTGCTAGAGGTTATTTTCCACTTACTGCATGTGCATGCATCATTTTGGGTGCATCCTAGACCAATTTCTACATTTTAGGAGCCACTGGAAGTCCCGACACAAACCTACTTCAATTAGTTGGAGTTAGTACTAGTCAGTCTTAGTTAGACCCCAGTTACTTTAAGTTAGTTCACAATCAATTAGCTAGCATAAGATTTGTATGGATAATGCATGGATGCATTAGGAGTAGGCACCTTTTCCCACCTACCACACTCAATTGCACTAAGTTAACTAGATATCAATGATTGATTGAGTTGGTTGGACATCTGGGAGTTCATGTTTGACTCTGATATTGATTAAAGCACCATGATTTAGAGATTCAGTTAGATACAGTCATATCCACTTGGTATATTCAAATTTCTCCCTAATGAATTCGAATTCTTCCTATTTGTAAACTATTGTAACACGTTATTTATTATTGTGAATGATAGTGTAAATTCCTGAGCAATACTCATTTGTTTCCTGTGTGGTTTTTTTTGTTCCGTTTGTATATTCATTCTCCATTTACTACAAGCATTTTTAGAACTATATTCTTGAATATATAAATGGAATTCAAATTCTAATATGGTATCAGAGCCTTCTCAGGAAGGTTTCATGCTTATTTCTTTCCATCTAACATCAAAAGTAGCTGGGTTTCGACAGAAGTCCCCTATGATTATTTTCTAGCTTTGTATTTATTCGGAGAAGCAGAGAGGGAGTGACAGACCCTGAAAAGATGTTCATGTTGAGAGGAAAAGAATGATTCTAACAATTCATATGTTTTAGTGTTTTGCAGTAACAATTGATAGGTTCTACGTAGCTTGTGTGAAGTTTTGCAGTCTTTCAACCGGAGCAATTATGACTTCTCAAACTCCTGAACCATAGATCCTCACAAATTAAAATTATATTGATTAGAGGATTGATATGTAGCTGGCCTTGCGCAAGCATGGATATCACATGATCATACATGGATGGGAGCCTGAGCCTCATCATCCAGTTGAAAGGAACAAGTTTCTGAACCATTGTGATGAAGCATTTAGGTACTTATGTATTTATATATCTAGATATCTCCTCTTTCATGTAGAAGGATTGAGGACTCCCAAAGAATCCTAGGAGAAGCCCGATATCTTGTTTAACAAACAAGATGAGCTTCGGGGACACATTATCGAGAATGAGTTGGTATATTTACATCTCAACAATTTCAATACTATTGAGCAATTCTTTACTAAATTCAAGTCTCTATTACTTCAATGCAAACAGTGCGGAATAGAACATCAGGACGAGAAGAATGTTCTTTCCATACTCAACAAACTAGGCCCTCAGTATTCTGTATTTTTTCCATATTTCATTCCAAGCAGGAAATATTTCCTAGTTGGAAACTTCCTTCATTAGATTATTTTTCCTAACCCTTAATCAAGGAACAAGAGAAGTTGATTCGAATGGGAGTCATTAAGACTTCCAAAGATCAATCTCTCCTAGTTACTGACTCTTCCAAAGTGCAAGAAAAGGGGACATCAAAGAAGAAGGATCCAAAAGCACCCAATTGGAAGCCTAAACATAATCAACAAACTTTTGAAGGGGCCTCCAGCTCTAAGTAGAATAAGTTTGAAAAGAAGTTATGTCTCTGTTGTGAAGAAGGGTACCATAGTGAAGATCATTGTATGAGGAAGCAACTTGATGAAATGATTGCTCTTATCAAGCAACATAACATTGCTTTCCTAGAAAGAGAAAAGAAGTCAGATAATGGACATGAAAGATGTCATTCTTTGAAAGAAATAATACCTCGGTCTATAGCATATTTGATTGATTCTAGAGCCTCCAATCACATGGTGGCCTCTAAGGATATCTTCTCCTCTATCAATATCAAAGAAGGGCCCACTATTCACATGGGAGATGATTCCCCATTTCCAGCAGTAGGAAGAGGCACCATAAGAGTGAAGCATGGTGTGCTCAGAGATGTCCTATATGTGCCCTCCCTTGCATCTAATATGTTTTTTGTTTATCAGATGACTCACACCGGCTCACCAAAGTAAGTGGTGTTTGGACCTAGCTCAGTGGAGATCACAAAAATATCAACTAGGGAGATTTTAGCAAAATGAATAACTGATCATGCCTCCAAGGAATATATCTTCTCTCACTTCATTCCATACATATTTATACAATCACCACATCTTTTATTCGAAGCTGATGAAGGTATAAACATTCCTTCACTTCCTATTGCAGATTCAATTTCAATTCCTCACATTTCAAACTCAAATTTAAAAGAGGATTCATCCCAACATGATCCAAACATTGAGATTACACCTCAAATGGATCTAAATCCAGATCTATAGGTTAACTACCACTTACTGCATGTTCATGCTTCAGTTTGGGCGCTTCCTAGACCAATCCCTACATTTTAGGAGCCACTAGGAGTCCCGAGACCAACCTACTTCAGTTAGTTGGAGTTAGTACCAATCAGTCTTATTTAGCCACCATTTATTTTTTGTTATCTCACAATCAGATAGCTAGTGCAAGCTTTTCATGGATGCATGTGGAGTAGGCACCTTTTCCAACCTACAAACACTCAGCTGCACTGAGTTAACTAGGTATCACTGATTGATTGAGTTGGTTGGACATCTAGGAGTTGAGGTTGGACTCCGATATTGATTGAGGAACCATGAATTAGAGATTTAGTTATATACAATCAGATCCACTTGGTAGATTCGAATTTCTCACTAATGCATTCGAATTATTCCTATTTGTAAACTATTGTAACAACGAATTTATTATTGTCAATGATACTGTAAATTCTTGAGCAATACTCATATGTTTCCTATGTGGTTTGTTTTGTTCATTTTGTATCTCAGCTCTCCATTTACTCCAAACATTATTAGAACTATATTCTTGAATATCTAAATTGCATTCAAATTCTAATAGGTTTGTGGGTCTCCCTTAAGAGAAGTCATGAATGTAAATAGAAATTGTGACTGTGCAGTGCTGCGCCTACGAATGGGTGGTAAAAAACTAACAAGAGTTCAAAAGGAGCCTTGAACAAGAAGGGAAAGGGTCCTAATAGAATTTAAGGTTACTTATAAGTTGCAATAAGGACTCAAACCTGAACATAAAATAGAAAAACCAAGACCAGAATACCCCGAAATAGATAAGGCATCCCCAGCGGAGTTGCTAGTTCTGTTGTAGAGGAAAATGTTCCTATGGTAGGGGGTTAAGAGGCCATCAACATACTACAGTTGAGATACAAATGCATATAGTTCTACAATTAAATGTAAACAATATTTATAGAGTAGAATGGTTCATACCTTAAGCAATGAAGTTTGATCCAAGATTCCATTAAATCCTCCTCTTGGTCCTCTTGCTCCAAGGGATCTGCAAAACAAATTAAACCTTCATTAAACCAATTTGACAAAATGTAAAGCAATGATAATCAAAGCAATATGAAACCCTAATATTATTATCGTTAACATGTGATCACATGAAGAAGTATAACATACATTAGACAATAATTTGGAAAGAAGAAGAACATCATATATTTATTAATCAACTAGAGGAAGTAAAAAGGTTACCTTATCCTCAAGCTGCGCACCTCAAAAAACCTTGATCTAGATCTCATGATTCTCTTCTCCAAACAACTCAGCATACAATATCTACAACATAAGGAGATGACATATAGGGAAAAGGTATGGAGGATGAGAGTCCCAATTCCTCCATCATAAAAGTGAAAAGGTTCAAGTCCCTTCTCATGGATCTCTCTCCTTCTATTTATACATTTCTGAAGAGATAGGGTCGAATAGGGCTCAGTTACAACTTCCCAATTCAGTTACACACCCTCCCAAACCACCCCTAATTTGATATTTTTGATATTTTCATTATTTTGTACCACTACATGAGGTAACTTGGGCTAGCATGAAGGAAACTTCATGAATACAAAAGGTATAACCACAGGTGGTATGAAGGAAAAGTCGTGGTTAGGTAAAAAATATCATTTTAAGGGTACTACTGGGAATTTTTAGGATTTTGAGTCTTTTGAAAAGTTGTTCTTGAATTAAGTAGATTTCCAACGGTATAGAGAAGAGGTTAAATGGAGCATGGTTAATTTTAGGGGTGAATATTCGCAAAAGGGAGAAATTAGGGGCACTTAGAAAATTTGGAGGGCGAATTTTTATAAAGAAAGTTTTTTCGAAATTTTAACTAATTCGCTCAAAATTTAAATAAAAAATAATAGTAATTAGGGTAATAGCCCCCTTCATTTCCGGAGGGAGAGGCCAAAAAACTTATTTCGCCTCCCCGATTCCTGTAAAATTCGTTCCCATCGCCCATAGAAATCACTCGAATCTGTTAAAAATACCTTATTCGCCTGGGATTTATGGCTATGAAGATTTTTATTGGCAGTTTCGCCTTTGATTTTGGTTGTAAATCCAAAACAAGGGTATTTTCGCCCATCAATTTCCCCTTTCGAGTTTCGAGAATATATTTGCAGAAAATCGTCCCTAAATCGTGGAAATGGAGTGTATTGGGAAGAATTTCGCCCTATATAATCACGTAATCTAGTTTCAGAGGTGAATACTGTTCAATTTGGAACTTTGGGTTATTTGGGAGTTGCAGGTTAAGATTATTCCGAGCTTACTGGTTCAATTTGGAACTTCAGGTTATTTGGGAGTTGCAGGCTAAGAATTTTTCAAGTTTATTCATCTTTCCAGTTCAAGGGTTTCCAGTTTGAGGCCCTAGTAGCTAGAACCCGCGGTGGTAGATCAAACCCCATGCAACTCCGGATCAAGAATCAATATTAATGAAGACTTTTCAGGTTGAGGCCCTAGCAGCTTGAACACACAGTTCGTAGAGAGATCAGGTAATCTTTGTTTAAATCCGGCTCACAATATGATCACAATGAAGTGCAGCTTTCTGTGATTTTCAGTTTCTCTGCATCTGTTAAGTTTTTTTGGGTTAAGTCCATTTTCAAAATATGGGTAAATCACAGTAGCATTATGTGTGTTCTTTATCACAAATTCAAATTTTATGTCTTCTTTATTAGAAATGCTACTGGGTAAATCCCAGTAGCATTATGTGTGTTCTTTATCACAAATCCCAGTTTTTTTGGGTTAAGTCCATTTTCAAAATACGGGTAAGTCATCAGCCATCGTGGAAAGGATTATTATTTAAATATGATAGGGGTTGGGCGCAGAAAATTCTGCAAATAGGTTCTAAACGATATATATTTCTTTCTTTTATGCTTAATATGATTAATATCAGAATATGCTTGTAGTAGATAGGAATGTGTGACAGTGCGTTAAGGCTTGAGCAACTAGTCTCGCCAAATGTGTGCAAGAACTGCAATCATCTGAGAATAAAAAGGCAGATTTGGGGTTGGTGATTGTACTTTATTTGGATACAGTTTCAGAGATTTGAAAGAAACATGATGCTCTCACCACTTCTCTATTGCAACGAGTTACTCAGTTCAGAGGACATACACTATCCTTCAGCTGGAGTATGATCCCATTCAACAACCTTCCTTGAATTCACCAAATAATACGACACTACTGAAACATCATTTGCTTTGTCATTTGCATTGAAGACATTGGACAAATAGGCGATTGATGTTGATATTTTGAAAGAGAAAAGAGACGAGTTGATTTTAATTTGTAGATTATGACCATCTTTACCAACTGTTGCTACATTCCACATTAACATGTACATTGATGTCAAGAGTTTTATATGGACAACCATTTGGAATTGTTGAATCATAAATTTGGATTAACTGCATCAGCAAATTTGTAGATAATGTCGTTGAAAACAGTTAGTACAAAGAAAGCTAGTTTAGTGGCCCAGCTAGTTATCGATGCAAAAGACTGCTGTTTGCATTAGATGTTTATAAAGCTTGAATAATTAGCATATAACCACATAATAGGAAATTTGTTGGGCAAAAGAAGAGTGCAATAAATGCATATCAGAATGGGAATGCCAATACCCTGCTCATGGTTTACAAAATTATCTTCCATGAAGTTCTGTAATTGTTTAAGTTCAGTCCAGGCCATTCAAAGAGGACATTCTCAGGTTCTGTGTTGATATATTCACATGGTTGATGATGGTGGTGCTAGCTCCTCTTTTACTTCTAGTGCAAAGTAGCCTGTGTCACTCTTCTGTCTTGGCCCAGTCCTCTAGACAACTTGGTTGCAAAACTTTGGAGCTGTGCAAAACTGTGGGCTTGATAAACCTTGGTTTCCATTATAATTCTTTTCATTCTCCATACAGAAATCCAATTATGAAATGTAAGGGTTTGCTACAGGGTCTGTTAGCATACAGAGTATTTGAGTATCGAGAATTCAATTTTGATGTGGAGTTCATGCCATGATTAATACAATAAAGAAACAATCTGAGAAAGCTTAGGTAGTGATTATTTAGCTCAAAGAGATATATGAAGGGAAGAACTGAAGGCGTTTTCAAATTACAGGTAAAAGTCCAGAAAATAGAGTATCAGGCTTTTCTTTTGGTTCTCACTACAGATTTGGAGTATTCTTGTAACTCTTCTAAGTTCTTTTTTAATTTTTAATTTGGTTGTTGGTTGAAGTGGTGGGCGTCTTCCTATTATTAGTGGACAAGGGAATCACCTATTGTCACATTTTCAAAACTGAAGTGAGCAATTGAAATTAGAACTGGTGTGTGCATCCTCCCGTAGCTTGCACTAGTTAGATTACCCAAGGTCCCATGGTGCCTCTTTCCCAAAGGCAAAGTCGTCTCCAATACCAAAAGGAAAACCTTTTTATACAGTGTAAGAGTTCAAGTTCTGCAAGTAAATGGAATTGTTTTATTGAACTAATTCTTGTGACAACGTTCAAAGCACTAGAATTCAATTAACTAAATGCTTCATTATTGTGACCAAACCCAGAACATAAGATTGCATAGTGTTGTGTCCCAAGAGACATACATGATTGTTTGGTAATAAAATTACTGCTTAGCATTTTGTAATTGAAATAAAAGTACATTGCAGCCAAATATTTTGATATTAAGGAGCTCCCCAGGTACATGCAGTTTCCACATACAATTTCCATTTGGCCTTGAAACTTGTAATGACTACCACTGCTGCAAGTCTCCGAAGATTGAAGAGATTCGTTGTTGGTCCTCAATTCATTTATTTGATGTATGGTGCAATATGGCTTTTGGAACTTAGATTGTCGGTGCATGTTCCACTCCATGGAGATGTAATCGATGTGTCAGTAATTGACGCTTCAATTAGGCCTGTGAAGGCAGCTTCTGCCACTGCAATAGGAAATCAAGGATCTTTATGGACAGAGGTTGCAGGGAACATATTGTAATAGCATGTCGATTTCCTTGAAGACTGAAGCTCAATTTATTTTAGGTTCTAGATCCTGGTATCCAGATACATTGTACAAATGCATTGGGTCTAACAAGTGATATTGAAGACTTACATGGGATATTGGTGATTGTGTGATTGAAGACTTACATTTTCCTAAATTTGCCATGGCAACTCAATGGTGATTCTAAGGGTTTTATAAAATCTAGTAATAAGAGGAGTCTTGCTTATGATGATGACAGCGACTTTGTTTCCAAGGCCAAAAAACTAAAGGTCTGATAGAGTAATTTCTTCCAAGTATTTTGATGCATGCTTAGGCCTAATTGACAGGCATTTGGTCTTAATGGGCCCCCTCTCCATCATGCATAGAATAAGTTTTATTTGGAAAATCAGTCTCTGAAATTTAAGAAACTGAACAGGCCTGCTGGTTCTAATTATTTGCAGGGAATAAAGACTTCAAAACTGCGTAGTTGATAATTTCCTGAATAATTATTATCTGTAATAATATTTTTAGTGCCATAAAGAGCATCCTGAAAAGATATGATTCCTGGATTACATATTTGTTTAACGAGTGCTCATCTTTGGCAAGAATTGTAGAGATTATTATTTATGATCTGTGGAATTAACAAACAAAATAAGGATTTGAAGCCTGTCTGTAATATATATTGATTAGCTAATTTACAACTGAGATATATGCCAAGCCACAATGCTTGTTATGTACCTTTGATGCTCAAGTGAACTTTCTTTGTTTGGGCATCATCTTGGAAGTGTTCTTTTTCTCTTTTCTGCCCTAGAATAACACATAAGGTACCGTCTATGGGGATTTACCTGCCATTCAGTCCAGTCTGTGCTAGCATTATTATTCTGTCATCAATTCCAGGGGATTTAATTGAGGTTCCAAACAGCATAAGAACCTGTGTCCTTGACGGATATAGATCCTGGTATCCAGATACATTGTACAAATGCATTGGGTCTAACAAGTGATATTGAAGGGAGATTAACAGCTTCCTTGGTGATTCAAATGTGAAACAATCCTATAGCAAGCATACAAGGAGCTGCAAACCATATTTGAGGAGAGAAAAGAAGAGCCTTGGTAGAGGAGAATTTCACAAAAATTTAATAGTCATGATAATGCCTTGACAATGTTTACAGCAGATATTAATGTGGAGTCAAGTTGATCAATGAATGTAAATTTTATCAAAAACTATTGCTCCTCCTGTCAGAGAAAATTATAAAGAAGAATGCAATAAATGCATATCATACTGAGAATGCCAATAACAGTCTACTAAGAATCTGCAATAAACGCATATTACACTACTCATGCCCAGATGAACATACAAATGAACAGTCTATACCATATAAGGATGATTCGAATGTACATACTCTTTGGAACGGCAGCTTGTATACACAGAATGTTATGCAATTGTTGAATAGACTTACAGGGTTGTACAAAGATGAAGACAAGACTCGATGATGTATGGGAATGAGACTATGGGGGAATGTATATCAGACCTTATGAGGAAGAACCAAAATGTTGGAGAGGGATAAGTTTCAAGTCATCATTGGGAAGATCATTGGACTGATTAGCATTTGTGAAATTGGGTATGAAGGATGTCAGGATGACAAGGTGGATAGGGTCTTAGGTTTGTGTTGGAGGATAAATGGAAGAGGCTTAAGGTGTAGGAGGGATGGCTCTTCAAAGGGACTAGTTCAGGTTTTCCATAAGAAACAATAAGCCCTCAAGAAAATCTCCCTAAAAGAAAAGGATCCCAAAAAGCTAGCCAAAATTTTGTGATAAAATGCTTCAGCAAGGGTACGGGCCCTCTAAAATACTCGTACAGGGTCCAATTTGACTACAACAAAAGGTGAACCCTGCCCATCTATGGTCTGACAGCCCTGAATCTGCTAGTGACTCGGATGTCCCAATGCTGCACTGGAAGTGCCCAATGACCTGTCTGGAAACCTGGTTCACCGCTCATGTAGAGGGGCCTCCACCTGAGCTTATCATAGAGCTCATGTAGAGGGGCCTCCACCTGGTTCACTGCCTCAAGGTATGCATCCAACCCAACCATCTCAAAGCTTAACTCCAGGCCGCTTCAAAAGTTGTCCTCAATATTCTTCCAATAGCAATATCAAGAGTAGAATGACCATGCTAGGTGGTGCATCTTCTGAAGGTATGCAACGAGCTAGACCTCCTGCATATATTCCTCTAGGTATAAAAGTTATTATGGTTTTCTACCCCTTCTAAGTGCCGCAATTAGTCCTGTACAGAGGATAGGTAGAATTTTACCACTTTGAGTGGAAAACAATGTTTCTCCTTCGCTTACAATATCTTCAGCAGCCCATGTTGTTGAATCAGAATATGAGATATTCATGTCTTAAATGGCAGCATGATTTTTCCAGAAATTCTCAGTGTATGTCTATTGAATCAGATCGTAAACTTTGATTTGGCCAAATTCTCTGTTACTTTAGTTTTATACAAAAGTGTCTATGAATTGAACTCAATAATGGGCATCGATGAAGGCTAAATGATGTCATGTTCTACAGACTATAGAGCAGATTCCACAGTCTGTTATGTTATGACTACTTGCAGTACCAGCGGTTCCTAAGATAAATCCTATACATCATTAATGAATTATTAAGTTGTTGATATATTGCTCAAATGGATACTAAAAAAGTCTTGTAAGCCTACAAGTGATACCTATGCTATCGTTGATAGTTGACTGAAATTATTTAGAGTGGAGTTTGGACTAGCATTTATCTGTAACCCATATTTGTGAAATGGTAAAGTGATGAGTGTTATTGTATGAAAGAAGTGGGAGAATGAGCTGTTAGATATGGAAAAAGAATAAGTGTAGTTCTCAAGCTCCCTAGGGCAATAAAGGCCCAAATTAAATTTCTCATGCTTGGAAAATGCTCTGAAAAGTATGCATTCTATACTTATCATACATTTTAAAGCAACAGATTAATCTTCCATTAGTTGCTGGAATCTGGAGATATAGAAGGTTAGAGTGCTCATTGATCAAAAACTCTGATTAGATTAATGAAAATTTGAGATAGAATTGGACAGAATCAGTGAGTGCTCATTAATCAGAAACTCTGATCAAATTTTTGACAATTTGGGTGGAGATAGAATTGGACAAAATCAGTGAGGGTTTTGTTCCACCATGCACCAACTTTGGATCATGTTATATTCTGTGCTTTAACTTGAATTTTCAAAAAAATACTTCTCAAATTTAAGGTGGGAAAAAGACTCCATTCAGTACAAAGTTAGCTTACTCCTACATTTAAAATACCCGACACAGATGTAATTACAGGCTATGCCATTTCACAGTTATAGATAACTTCCTATCTGCGTAAAATATAAAAAAGGCAATTTTCAAGGAGATAATGTTCCGATTCATGACTAAGCTCTATGGTTAAGCAATCTTTGGAGACAGCTAGAGTTTCCAGCTATAATTAGAATTCTGCAAAGCTTATTTTAAAAAACTGTGAGTAGACTTCTGTCTTTTTCCTCTTAAGGATGTCATGCGCTCTCCCTTCTTATCTTTCTCCTTTCTAAATAGAGTGTATCATGTTTTTTGTTATGTAAATTTTAGTAAAAATCCCCATCTTGAAGAGGCATATACAACAATATTTGTAAACATCAGGTTTCAGCTTAAAAAGATCTCTCCACAGGGATGTTGCTAGTTGAATATCCTTTGTAGTTTGTACTTTATCTTTTTTATCTAACTTGTGTACTTTCTGATTTATTATACTTTCCTGTGTGAAGTTACTCCAGATTTTCATAGATTAAATCCTTAAACTAAAAATAGAGCATACTCTATTTTTAAACTCGTCTTCCTTCAATTGTTATCAGAGCCAGATTTCAAGAAGTAATTTTGCAGGATTTGCAGAGGAAGAATGGAAAATGGATTTTCCCTCCAGATTCCATAGTTTGTAGAAGAGAATTATGAATAGAGCATCAAAATCAAGACCCTATTGATGTCTCAGTATCTCTCGGAGTTAATGGACACAGGGTTTGCTGAGGCTGCAGATCAATGAAATCAGCTGAAAGATAATAGGAAAAGGGATAATTTGGCTCTCTTTGCTACAGTGTGAATTGGATGTGTCAATCTTTCCCCCGGATTGCTAGGGTGACAAAATTAAAGGATGCTTGGGATACCTTGCAAGCTATTTTCCAAGGTTGAGATAAAGTAAAATTGGTAAGGATTTAAGAAGAGATTTTGAAAGTTTAAAGATGAAAGAAGCTGATTTAGTTCAAGTATTTATTAGTAAGACCCAAGATATAGTGAATGGACCAAGGTCTCAATGGGAGTTTGTAATAGAGCAGAGAATTGTTGAAAATTTTTGAGGTTTATTTTTCCAAAGTATGATCCGGTAGCTATAGCCATTGAAGAAGCAAAGATCATACCACGTTGAAAGTGGTTGTGCTGATAGGTTCTTTGCAGTCACATGAGGAGCGTATGCAAAGCTCTATTGAGAACTTGGTGTAATCCTTCCAATATTCCACCTCTTTTTGCAAGCTCTAAGAAAAGCTCAACTTTGTCCAGTAGCACAAGCTTTGGGGGCAGCTCTACTCCAAGTCCTTTTTCAAGTCCAGATTCCAGCCCAAGTCCTCCAAGAAAGACAAGAAGTCTTAGTGATATATACTGAAGAACTTTCAATCAGTCTGATAAATTTTGATTTATTTAGTACTAGCACAACCACTTAATTTTTGGTTGGTGAATGCCGATAGACCGCAAGTTAAGTACCACTGAATTATACGTTATCCATTTGTCAACTACCAATCCACCCCAAATTATATGTTCAACTATGATTTATTCATTTATCAACCATCACTTATTTTTATATTATTTTTCATCTCTCATATTCTTCTAGTTATGAACCATGATTTGTTGGTTATCCATTGATCAGATACGAATTATCCATGCATTAGCTACCAGTTATCCATTCACAAGCTACCAGTTATTTTTTAGATTTTTTTTTTATAATTATTTATTTCGAATATTAAACGACTACCATAAAATCAATATCGACAATACACTTGTCTCATCCTCCTCCATATATAAAAAATCATAGGTTGTAGTCCAGCCCATATCTCAAATAAAAGTCTATCGACGTAAATATATTACACTTGAACCAACTATTTCTGAAAAAACAACAAAAGAGTAAGTGTGGATTGATTCTTCGAATGATGAGATGAAAGCAACTCGAAAAAATAACACATGGGAGTTGGTTCATCTCACAAAAGACAAACAACCAATTGATATCAAATGGATCTACAAAGTAAAACAACATGCAAATGGTTTTGTGGATCAGCATAAGGCAAGACTCGTTGCCAAGGGTTTCTCACAAAAATCAAGTGTAGATTATTCAAAAACCTTTGCTCCAACGGCAAGATTTGACACCATCAAGACTATAAATTAAATGGGCATATAGATAAGGAAGGAAGCTTATTTAGAACAACCAGCAGGGTATGAAATTGAAGGAAAAGAACAAAAGGTTTATAAAAAAATAAAAAAAAAGCCTTATATGGATTAAAGCAAGCCCCTCATGCTTGGTATGCAAGAATTTCTTGAAGAACGATTTCAGCAGAAACATTTCAAGGCCAACTTTGTATATCAAACATAATGGAAATACAATATTATTGTTTACATTTATGTTGATTATTTGATCTATATAGGCAACAATGAAAGTTTAATGAAAAAAAATTAAGTGGTGATGACAAACTCTACTCTAGGGAAAGTGCATTATTTTCTTGGTATGCAAGCACAACAGCAGTTAGAAGGCATATTTATTTCTCAAGCCTAGTATGCAGCAGCTTTATTGGAGAAGTTTTGGAATGAAGGCATGCAAGGCAGTGGCAACCCTATTAGTGGTTGGCGAGAAATAAACCAAGGAGGATACAAGTCCTAAAGTGAATGCTACTTTATATAGAAGCCTGACTGGGAGTCTAATAAACCTTACTACAACCAGGCCAGACATTATGTGTGCAGTGAGTCTTGTATCTTTGTTTCATGCAGAACCTCATGAATTCCATTAGCGTGCTGCAAAAAATATCTTAGGGTATGTTAGTGGTACCTCAAGTTTTGGCATAATGTATTCTTCCTCTGTTACCAAAAACATGACAGATGTCACTGTTCATGATGGAAAATGCCATTTTTACGACTGTTTTCGTTTTCCAATATTGAATGAATCTGAGATCGTTCCTCCTTCCATGTCTTGAATAAGTATCTACTATTTAAGGGCATTCGAAAGATAAAAAAGGAAATCAAGCCCATCTCAAAGAGACATAAAGCTTGGCTAACTTAAATTTATGTTATATGAGTATATGAAACTTTTCAAATCTTTGTGCTAAAATATTGTTTCGCATACATGCGCTGAAAAGCTGTTGGCTGTGATTTTTGGTTATCTAGTAATTATAGAATGGTGTATTTCGAATTAAGATGCTTTAACATCAAAGCAAGAAACCATGTGATTTACGTTTTGAGTATTGTGTTGCTTCGGAAGTTGCTATACTTGGGATAGTAGTTGGTTTGCTGAACAAGTCATGACATATCTGTAGAGAGGCCTTGAACTTCTAAAGTAGGTTGAACTTGTTGCTGAAGGGACATTAAAAAATGAAGGTGCACTATTTAACTGTGCGCTCTGACAAAGTGAGTTGTTAGGTTACACAGACTCTGATTGGGTTGGCTCATTGGATGATAAAAAATCAATCTCTGGTTATGTCTTTCACTTGGATCCGGAGCTATATCTTGGAGCAGCAAGAAGCAAGTCACTATCTCTCTCTCTTCTGTAGAAGCTGAATACAAGGCTGTTACAGCAGCAACTTGTCAAGCCATCTAGCTTAGACAAATCTTGCAGGGTCTACATCAGTCACAAGAAAATCAAACCATAATCAATTGGAATCCTGTGTTTCATGCTAGATCTAAACACATTGAAAGCTGTCATCAATAAATTTTGGTTTATCATGTAGTTGTAAAATGGTAGGATCATTTACTTACATGCAATGATGTAGTGATTTTCCTCTACAAACTTATTTATATGCTAAATTAATTTTGTATTTGTGCACAACATGATTTGTTGTCAAATTTGTGCCTGGTATACAGTCAAGGAGTGGAATAGAAGAAACAGATGCTTCACAGTGAGTATTATGATTCAAAAGAAGCAGGATCTATGTTGTAAAATACATTGTATCAATGCTGATCATTTAATTTGAATTATTTAGGCTTATTTGTACTTGAAAATTTGAAATCCCTTTGTTTCCATCAGGAGGGAACTTTTACGTGCAATAGATGTAAGCTTAATGGCACTGCAACAAGAAATAAGCATGGCTTTTGCTCGTGCTGTGGCTGTTGGTTTTGTAATTGAACACATGGCTGATCTTATGATATTTCAAGAGCAATTTTGTGCGACTTGTTTGAGGTCAGGACTAGCCTCTTCTTGTCTTTTATTTTGCTCGATTGTTATTCACAACCAGAACTGCTACATTTTAATAGCCCATTAAACTTTCCTGTATTTTACATTCACACTATTATGTAATGAAATATTCGCCAAAATTTTACAATATCCTATAACTTAGTGAAATATTCGCCAAGATTTTACAACATTATATAATAAAATGAAATATTCGCTAAAAAAATTATATATACATATTATATTATTGATAAAATCGCCTTCAAGTTTTCCTATATATTGGGGGGATTCACCCATTTTTTATACATATAAATTTCGGGAGGGTTCTTAAAATTATCCCTGACACCTATAATAAAGACCAATAAATTACATGTTTAGTATGATAAACATATTTCTTTAATAATTATGGATGGAAAACATTGTGGACTCTTATGTGAGTGGGTAACACTATTTCATATGCCATTGGACCTCTCTTGGCCAGTATATCAAACGGTCCACAAAATCTAGGTGCTAATTTATAGCACCTTCCCAAGCTCAACAAGCTTCATTTTTCTTTTACTTTCAAGTTGACATGGTTTCCTATTTGATAATATTTATCTTTTCTTTTCTTATCTGCGTATATTTTCTAGCGGTCTTGTGCTTGTTTAAGGTTCACCTAGACCATGGTAACCAATTGTTCCAAATCCTTTAACAAGTCAGTCCCTAACATGAGCCGATCCACTGGGCTATCCCAAGTAATCAGTGTTCTACACTTCTGTCCATGCAGTGCCTCCAAGGGACTCATCTTGGAGGAAGTATTGTATCCGTTGTTATACATAAATTCTTCAAGATGCAGGTAATATTCCCACTTGGTAGGGTTGTTCATGGCATATATCCTAAGCATGTATTCTATAATATGGTTTACCCTTTCTGTATGACTT
Source organism: Pseudotsuga menziesii (assembly GCA_001517045.1). Classification (NCBI taxonomy): domain Eukaryota; kingdom Viridiplantae; phylum Streptophyta; class Pinopsida; order Pinales; family Pinaceae; genus Pseudotsuga; species Pseudotsuga menziesii. The sequence continues at coordinate 102,630 of LPNX010332747.1, forward strand.
TCTATCTGCAGGTGATAAGCGATATTAAAGTTCAAATATGTCTCTAATACAGATAAAAAGGATCTCCAAAAGTTTTTGATAAACTTAGTATCTCAATCCGAGATATTAGCCTTGGGTATTCCATGCAATCTAATATCTCCTTCAAGAAGATATCGTCAATTTGTACTGCCTTGTAGGTCGAATTCACTGGAATGAATTGTGTTGAAATTTTTTAGACTACTAGAAATATAGAACCATTTTGTTTCTTAATCTTAGGTAGAACCCTGATAAAAATCCATACTAATGACCTCCCACTTCCATTTTGAAATGGGTAATGGCTACAGAAATCCCAAAGGATGCTGGTGATCACCTTTGACCAGCTGAAATTCCTCATATTTCATGATAAAAAACACAATGTCAACCTTTAACTTGGACAGAAAAAGTGTCTCTTAATAGCAGATATCATCTTTTGATATCCCAGATGCCTCGAGTAGGGTATTTGATGAAATTTTGTGAGGATGCTAGACAGAATGTCCCATCCTTTGGGAACGTACAATCTCTCCTTGGACCATAGCAGTACCGTTTCATCTACCTTGTACTCTTTTTGTTGTTGAAACAATCGGTCCTCTTGGAACTTCTTAATGATTTTTACATAGAAAGGGTAAAAAAAAAATTTCGTTCTAATCCTCTCATGTAAATCTGAATCAGTTTGAATTATAGTCACCTCATATATCATATGAGTTTGTTGGATCAAAGCATCAACAATCTTGTTCTCTTTTCCCTTTATATGCTTTAGCTCGAACTGGTACTCACTAAGGAAAGCCAACCATCTGGCTTTCCTGGAATTTAGATCTGGTTGCTCAAATAAATATTTCAGACTCATATTGTCTATGTTAGGAAGGAATTTCCTTCCCATGAGATGGTGTCACCACATCTTCAAGGAGTGGATGATGGATGATAACTCAAGATCATGTGTGTAATAGTTCTGATCATGTTCTTTTAACTTTCACAATTCATAACATATCACGTAATCGTTTCACACGAGGTCTCGTCCAATTCCTTCCTTTGTTGCATCCTTGTAAACAATGAAATATCCATCAGGATCCGCAATTCATATTATCAGTGCGGTTGTCAAAAGCTGCTTATGCTTTTGAAAACTTTCCTCGCTCTCGATTGTCCATAAGAATTTATTTTCCTTCTTTTGCAAAGTGGTCATGCGACTAGCTATTCACGAGAATTTCTCAATGAACTTTTGATAATATCCGGCTAATCCAAAAAATGATCTAATGTTGGTGACACTACTAGGGGTAGGCCAATTCTCTATGGATTTAATTTTTACCAGGTCCATAACTATCCCTGTCTCGGAGATGATGTGACCCAAGTACTGTAGCTGGGGTTTGTAAAAATCACTTTTACTAAACTTGGCATAAATTTGGTGTTCCCGTAACATGAGTAGCACTATGCAGAGGTGTTCCTCATGCTCCTATTTACTCTTAGAGTAAACTAGGATGTCGTCTATAAATACCAACACAAATTTGCCGATATATTTACTGATTATACTATTCATTATACACATAAAGTTTGTGGGTGCATTGGTCAACCCAAACAACATTACCACAAACTTGTAGTGACGGTACCTTGTATGAAAGGAATTTTTGTGAATATCCTCATTGTGAATTTGTACTTGATGGTACCCATATCATAGGAGGATCTTAGAAAAGATATTGGCTCCTCCTACTTGATCGAACAAGTCATCGATCCTAGGGAGTGGTTATTGGTTCTTGATTGTCATTTTGTTAAGATGGCGGTAATAGATGCACATCTGCATTGTACCATCATTATTCTTTAAGAAAACTATTAGTGCTCCCCAAGGGGACACAATTGGTAGGATTTATCCTTTCTCTATCAATTCCTGCAACTGCAGTTTGAGTTCCACCAACTCTAGTGCACTCAAGTGGTAAGTGGCTTTTGAAGCCGAAACTGATCCTTGTGTCAGTTCTATGGAAAATTCTAGGTATCATTTCGGAGGTAAAGCTAGGATTTTCTCAGGAAATACATCCTAGAAATATACAAGAACTGGAAATGCCTTTATGTGTTGTTCTATTTTAGGTTTTGTATCTTGGATGTTTACTGGAAATAGCTTGTAGCCTTTCCTAATGCACTTCTTTACTTGTAAAGAGTATATCTTCCTTACAGAAACTTTCTTTGGTATGCCTTGAATCTTTACTTGATTCCCTTGGCTATCTGTACACAAGATTAACTTGTGTAAGAAATCAAGTATGACATGGTGTTTTTCCAAATAGTCCATGCCAATAAGTATATCATATGATCCTAAGGGTAGGATGTTCAGGTTTACTCTAGTAGGAGAACCATTCAAGTTTACCTCACAATCTTTAACTATTTCCAAACATTTTCATTTAGTACCTATGGTTAACTGCACCAACCAAGGTTTATCATGTTTAACTTTTCCTAGTTTACATACATCAACAATTTTAGGTGATATATAGCTCGGACAAGAACTAGTGTCAATCAGTATTGAAATAGAAGTGTTTAAGATCTTACCTTTTATCTCTACCATGGTAGCCTAATGTTCTTCCTGTCGGCCATCCAAGGATGCATAAATTCGTGGTGTTTCAGCTATGTCCTCTACCATTGGTTCTTCCTGCAAGTTGTGCAAGACCCCATTGGTCTTATTCTTAATGTCCCTAGAATAATGAGTCCCTTTTCATTTCAAGGATTTAATTTGCAGCGGGGAAACATTGGCTCCCCCATTTGGTGTTGGCTTGTTAGCATTTGTAGTTGGTACATATGGATTTGTACATGATTTGTTGAATTTCTTGTTGGATGGAAACCTGTTGTTATGTTTTCTGTACGGTGGCAGGTTATAACCCCATTTGCGGTTGTCAGAGAAGTTTCTATGCCTATATTTATTTCTATTCAGGTTCTCTTTCCTCATCTTTCCATGCTCATAGAAAATGATAGCTTTGTGCAATGTGGTGTCCAAATTTTTAGGCATGTCAAATTCAATCCCTTCCCAAAAGTTGGGGGGAAGACATCCTAAAAACTGTTGGATTTTTACCCTCTCATCCTTGATGTATGGCACATAATGTAACAAATCCAAAAATATGTTAATAAAATAATCCATAGTCATGGATCCCATACATAACTCATGAAACTATTCTGCTTTCTATCGAAGAATCTTTCCGACATATACTTTTCTTCAAAAAAATTGCAGAAATTACTCTTGCATATTTCTCTTACCTTATGTTTATTGGTATGCTTCAAGTGTCTCCACCATCTAGTTGCTTTTCCATTTAAATTATAATGGCTAGACGATCTTTCATTTCACTAGAGTAGTTATGATCTGGGAAATATTTGCTTGTACCCAACAACCACTCTTAAACTTTTTCCCCTGTGTTCATCTCTCCTTCATAGGTTGGGGATTTTATTTTTCTTAACCCCCTTGGAGATTGTCCTCACTTATATATTTCCTTTTGCATGGAGAAAGATATTCATCACTAGCAGCACTTGGATAATCTCCTACTGGATGTCCAGGGGTATTTTCCTCCTCTCCTTCTATTCTTGGGGCGCTAGCCCATTTTTGATAAGGTTCCTTATTGAAATTGTTTTTGGAATGAGTGAGTTTTCCTTGCAGGATTCCCCCCCTCATGTTTCACATCAATGCTTCATTAATTTCTTGTTGTTCCTTTCTTTCATTCATATTATCATTTCTAAAACTTTGCAAGTCTGCTTGAAGACTTTGTATGGTTCTCATTATATCGGAATTTAGTTACACCACCAGTTACGCTTCCTAGGTGGGGGTATTAAACTTCCTTTGCCGACTGTTATCTTCTTCAGTGTTCATTATCTGCACTTTTCTTTTAGAATCCTGGAATTGCAAATTTTAATAATAGGAAAAATTTATGTTAGTTAACAAAACACTATCATGAAATGACAATTGAATACTTATCTTTATTTGTTTCGTGGGTAGACTCCTTGATCCTTCATCATCTTCTTCATTCATAATAGCATCATTTATTATCCAAATGCAAAGATGGATAAGAGAGTATTCAAAATTGACTTCTTCATATTCCTCATTGCTTGAGGGATCTTCTTTGAATCATGCGTGCTTGATCTTCAGTTTCTCCCATCTTCTCTTTTCTTATTATGGGTTGAGCTTCATCTTGTGTTTGCTCTTCCCAGATTCTGCTGAAAGTAATCACTTTCTTCTGGCATACATTCCTCCAATGAATGAATTCCATGATCCTGGGAGGCCATTCAAGGTGGTTATCACAACGTCTGCATTCTATACTTCTTCATCCACTTCTTCAAGTTGTTTTTTTATTTGACAAACCCTTGTACAATATGACTCCATGGTCTCTTCATTTTGGATCTTCACATTCTTCAACTAGTTTCTCAAATTCATCTTCTAATTTATGTTCTTCCCTTCAAATAGCTTGGTCAAGGAATCAAACATCTCTTTAGGTGCCTTTAGGGAAGATGCTTGTGGTATAAGGTGATCCTTGAATCAGCAATGATATTCTTTCCCTTGATCAAGTTCTTCTTGTGTAAGACTTTTACTGGAACCTTTCCACTTATGTAGGTGTCTAATTCATTTTCTTCAAGAACTAGTGATATCCTATACTTCCATGCTTGGAAGTTGTCAGCATCACCAATATTTTCATCAAGATGGCGTGATTACTCATTCTGAAATGAGAACCTCAACTGTAAATAGAAAAAGATTATATCTTACCGATTTGAGGTGTCCATCCTGGTTCCGGAGCTTACTGATCTAGGGTTTTTCAGAGAAACCCTAATTTTCAAAACTTGAAATATTTCAGATTTGATTGGATATAAAGACATACCTCTTCAAAGTGAGCCATCCATTGTAATCGTTTTTTGTAAACAGTGGAGGGAAGCTCCCGGAACAGGAAGCCCTAGTTTACCAATTTATACTGCAAAAATTCCTGATACTGTTTCTGCGGTATCTTTGAAATTATTCCTTCTTTGTGTCTACAATTTCCTATTGGGGAAACATCGTATGTCCTTGTTTCAAGAACCAAATTTTTTACCATAATTGGTTTCACCAATTGGGACTTATGAGCGTTTTCCCAAGGCGACTTCTTTCAGGATTGTTCAGCATAGAGAAGTTGTATGGACTTCCACGTCTCATTTTTTAACCTTTAGGGTCTAAAACTTTTGCCACAAAAAGTGAAATCTGTGCACTATCTAGAACATCTTGCAAAATTTCATTTGGATCTTTGTAGCCTGAGATATTGCAACTCTCTATAGGTGTCATGTTTAGGGATGAATCGTGGAAGAAGCTAGAACCCCGATTTCGAGGAAACATATATCCCAGAATATAGTGAATCTGAGGATGAAATTTTTATATAGGGTACATCAGTATTTTATCTTCAGCATTTGAAAATTTCTCCCCTTCATACTTCTTCAATCCTGAGATATAGAGAATGTACAAAAAATGACCCATTTTAGTATTTTAGGGTTTTTCAAGCATGGGGTCAAACTAGGGTTTGACTTTCCCAGAGTTTTACCCAACCAAAAGTCTTGACCTTGGTCTCTAAACTTTTATTTCGATGAGGACAACAATCCTATTTTTGGATCACTCAAAAATTCCTCTTTTGTGAAAAGCCCTAATTTCCCGCAGCAAAAACTGAAAAAAACAAAAATCAAATTTTGCTTCGATAGAATGATGCACCCTTCAATGGAGAGTTAGCCTAGCATACTTTTGCTGATGGATTGTGGAGAGAGACTGAAAAATTAAGAATCCCTGGCTTCTGTAGCTACACAATGTATTCTTCTCGGGTTAGCTCTGATACCATGTTCGATTTTTATCATTTTAAGCAATATGATCTAGGATCTTATCTAACAGAATAATATGCACAAAAATAATCGCAAGAGACAAGAGATACAACTATTTTCCTTGGGGAAACCATATAGGATAAAACCCCCAAAATTCCTTAGAGATAGAATGAGCACCAATGGCAACAGTAAAACCCAAAGACATAGAAGATGATCTCCAACAATTGTTCTCTCTCTCTCTCTTGAGAGAGATTATCCTCTCTCACTCATGCACCCTAGTTGAGTGAGTGTGTGTTGTGATGAAATGAGGAGAGTCTCACTTCTATTTGTATTATTTTGTTCACTTTATTTCAACTCCAACAAGTAGGCCTCACTTAACAATTACTTACTAGGGCTGACTTCTATAGGAGAGTCTAATAACCCTAGTGCCCCACAACTGTGGGGACTTTACCCTCCAATCAACAAGGAGGGTTAACCTTAAGTTAATTGTGGGTACTATTGCCCCTACTTACAATGGAGGGTTAACCTCATTGACTTTACATGACTGTATTATATTAATGACTCTCCCAATAGGAACTTCGGGGTACAATGAAATACAAATGATTCTCCCGATAGGAGCGTCAAGGTACAATATAATATATACAAGTGAATACATTCTGAAGTTACAAATAAATCAACAAATGCTTAATTAATTTCTTTTTGTTCCTTTCTTTCATTTATGTTATCATCCCTAAAAATTTGCAAGTATGTTTGAAGACTTTGTATGGTTTTCATTATATCATAATTTAGTTCCACCACCAGTTCTGCTTCCTGGGTGGGGGTATTCAACTTCCCTTACCAGGTGTTATCTTCTTCAATGTTCTTGATCTACACTGTTCTTTTAGAATCTTGCAATTGCAAATTTTTAATAACAGGAAAAATTTCTGTTAGTTAGCAAAATTTAAAATCATACTTTATTTTCCTTGCAACGAATATCTAGTATGCCCATTTGGTCTCTTAGTGTTGAAACTGGGCTCTGATACCATTTGTAATGCCCCCAAAAATTGAAATATTTTTATTTATTTAATAGCCTAGCCATTTACTACCTGAGCTGGACATTATCTAACTATGTGGAATGTGTTGTATTTTTGTAAGTTGTTCTTACGTACTTCTTTCATATTTCCTGATATGGTTATTAATGAAATACTATGTTGCCATGATGTTTGTTTACTATCTTGCTCTATGGTTACGCATTTATAGGTATGTGTTGTTTTGATTACTTCTCAATGGTTATAAGTTTTGATTACTGTTGTATAACCAATTCTCAATTAACTTGTTATTAGAAAAAGGGGTGGAGTGGCGAGAGATATTTCCCTTGTAACATTTGGAAAGTAATTGTTTTCTATTTGTCAGCACGGGGCTTAATTAGCTCTTACGAACTAATGCATTTATTTCCTTGTCATGTACATGCGCACTTGACGATAGAAACTACTTATAAAAGTGGAACAAGATATAGTGCTAGTTCGTAACTAGCACTCACCTTGGGTGACAAGGGACTTACACTCCTGTTCTAGTGACTATTATGACTGCTTTTAGTTGATATTTCGACAAGGATAGATGTTTCGCAAGCCTATGTTGTACGTGTTACCATTATTATTTTTACAGACTTTACAGCAGCGTTTTAATTAGTGCTACATATATCATTTATATTGTACACATTTTATATGGTATTAACACTTGGTATCTAGGTTTGTGTTCTAATATTTTCTTGGTGTATTAAATTAAAACCTTTGCAATAGCCCTTCCATGGCATATTTCATATGCCATGGACTACGGCTAAAAACTATGTATTTGATGCACATGTTCCATGGCACATTGATTAAACATGGCTCTTTTTTAAAGCATTTCATAAACTATATGCTATGGGTATTGATTTATGTCATTAGAGGCCGTGGTGGTGACATTAAGGCACATTGGAAGGTGTGGGCCTCAAGCTTAGGTATTTAGATCTTATGTTGTGTTGGTTCATTCACAGCATGGCTATGTGAGCTCTACCTCTGCATTGTATGGTTGTGTGAAGCTTAAGAGGTTGGGTTTGAGGGAAGGTGCATATCCAATATGGCTTAACAACATTGTTTTGTGTATTAAGTTTTGTTTCAATGTGTATCCCTCATCGTAGCTCTTGTTTGGTGTTGCAGGTTGCAGGGTTATCTGACAATATAATAGTAATAAATACATTCAACAAGACATCTAAACTCCATAAACATATTTGATTGCAATATTAGTTGTGTGACCATCCACATGAAACAATATTATAGTGATAGTCTTTAAAAAGTGGATTCTTAACAATCCAAGCCTGTAGTTTTGGTTTATTGATTTCATTTTTTATTAGTTCTTTTGTAGTGGTTTCTGTGATCTTATGGACATTCAGGTATTCACCTTTGAGTTGAAAAATAATTTGCCTGCCAAATGTCGAGGAAAGTCTTAAACAGAATTTACTCGGGAAGTGAAAGAGATATGTGAGGAGTGTGATGATAAAGGTACATAGAAAGAGGACTTTATGCCAAATATTGATGATGAGAAATCCATATCATGTATTGATGAAAGCTTAAATAATTCTGCAAAGAAAGTATTGTTTACAAAAAATGATAAAATCCAAAAAAGTAACTGATGAGTTAAAGGAAATGTTGAAAATAGTGCATTATGAGACTTTTTCCAAGAAAAATGATATTAAGATGGACGTACATAGGTAGGAAAACTGGAAAAAGACACATAAGTAGGTGAGAATAAGAAAAAGCTTGCTACATCCTTGATATCATGTGATAAGAAAGACATGAAGATGCTCAATTCAGATCAGGTTGGGCTTAAAAGGCACAGCTCATTATCAACATCTAAATATGACATTATGAGTTCCATACTAAATATAAAGAGTCCTACAAGCCATTTTGAGGACCATTTGAGGTCTAATGTTGTTGGTGCATTGCCTACAATCCATTTTAAGAACCATTTGAGGTCTGATGTTTCTGGTGCAATATATTTAATAAATGAGCCATATTTGAAGAAAACAAAGAGATATTTTAAAAGGTCGTCAGAGAGTGAACACAATATTCATAATGATGAAGACAATATTTTGAATTTTTCTTCTTATCTTGAAGAAATTAGGATACAATCACCAGACACATGCATTTTTTCACAGAAACCCATGAGTGAAAAGCACTTTGGTCAGAAAAGGAAAAGCATGGAAACAAAAATTAGAGGTTCTCGATTATTTCCTGAAAGTGAGTTCCTCGATCATAGAAAATAGTGACAGATAACATTTTCCTTTTAAATTTTCCACAAATGCAGCATCGTCATCCTTTGAATCCGATTGAGATTTTTCTCACTCATCCTCTTGCAAGAGTTGTACTTGATGAAATTCCATGCTTTTTGGAGCAATATTTAACACCTAGGGATACAATGGCCAAGGATATGATGCTATAGATCTTATGCTCAACATCAACATGGAAGGCTCTAGGGATTATGGCCAACACTTCCAATTATATTTTCATGTATTAAAGAGATTCTTGCTCAACACAAATGTAAGTGCTCATATGCTTCATAGATTCTCTCTCAACACAAAATATTAATTACCCATGTGCTCTAGAGCTCCTCACTCAACAAAAACATTAATTACACATGTGCACCAGAGCTCCTTACTCAACACAAAACATCTCATCAATCATGTGCTTCAGGGTCCACGCCCAACATAAGCAAGCATATATATATAATCAATAATTGACTTATGACCAATATATAAAACAAATCATCATGTTCATATGTAGTGGGGTCCTCAACCCAATATATCAAAATAAAATATCAACATAACATCATAATCAATAGGCTCATGCCTATAAGTGTTATGTCCAAATGTCAGGATATTGCATCCCTCCTTGCTTAGAACAAGATTGCCCTTGGTGTTCTAGGGAATCCGAATGACATCATGAAACAAGGTAGGGTAAAAATTTCTCATGGTGGCTTCATTCTCCCAAGTAGCCTCATCAGCCTCATAGTGCTTCTGTTGCACTTTCAACTGGACTACGATGCGCTTCCTGAGCTGCACCTCTCTCTTCTCCAATATATGAATATGACCAAGGGAAAAATCCGCTTTAAGTTCCATGTGTAATACGGACCAATCAACCACATGTGTAGTATCATAAACATTTTTCTTTAACAAATATGCATGGAACATATTATGGACTCTTATGTTAGGTTATTTAGACACTTAAGAGTTAGTTAAGATCAACTTGTGTAATATATCTGTTAGGTAAAGTGTGTTTCTTTAGTTTGCATTAGTAAAAATTTGTAAATATTCTAATCCAATGGTCACGATATGTTCTAGACATAAAGTGATCTGACAATTCAACTTCTCTTAGATCATACCTACCATTGATCTGTGGCTTAACACCCGATTGGTCCATGATCTCTATTTAAAGAGCATGGAGGGTCCTTGCCGAGTTGATCGATTATGAGAAGCTCATTTGTAACTTTCATTATTTTGCATAATAAATTGCTCCAAGTAGCTATTTGGCTAGGGCCATGGACTATTTTCCTCTTCAGGGTTTTAACCATGTGACAAACATTGGTGTGTTGATCTATGATTTATTTGTGTGAAGTGGTTACTCTAGGTGTTCTGTCTTTTGGGAGTACCATGTGTACCTGAACATGGTATTAGACCATAGGTCTAATGTTCAATTCACCTGAGCTACGTCGGAGGTGGGGTGTTAGAGTATAGGTACAACCTCCACATGGTGTAACTACCGCACCTCTGGGATTCTAAAACAAGTGGACTAACTGCCACTTCTGGTGATAGGGCCTTGTGCTAGGTTTCAAATGGTCATCAACATATGCAGGTTTTTGTGCAATGAAAAACCTTAAATGGTCATTTTAGTGATGTACTATGTGTTCCAAGAATTTCTTGCAATTTGTTATCAGTCTACCAAATTACTCATTCGAGTGAAGGGGTGCATCCATGGAGGTGGGTAACAATTTTTGGCAACAGATTTTTGGCGAAATGTAAAAAGTGCACCCTCGATCGAGGCTTTAATAACTCGATCGAGGGTTTAACAATCAGTCGATTGAGGTTCTTTTAGACCCTCAATCGAGCTCTTTTCAAACCCTCGATAGAGGTTTTGAACCTCTATCGAGGGTTTACCAAGAGCTCAATTGAGGGTTAGCTAAACCCTCAATCGAGGTAGTGACCTCGATCGAGCTGCAGACCTCGATTGAACTTCACACCTTGATCGAGCTTCCTATTTTTAAAAACTTATAAAAATGGCTACGCGCACCCACGGCCACAATTTAGTTCAGCACAAAAAATCTCTCGATCGAGTAGATACCTCGACCGAGCGTTCACGTCCCCGAACACGTCACCCGTGCATCCGCGCCCTCGGAGACCTTCACCAACCAAGCATGCAAGCCACCCCCTCTTTCATCAGAATGTCAGAGGAGAGAGGTAACCCTCAAAGCTTGTTTTTTGAAATAGAAATGGAATTTTAATTTTTTAATTAACTTTTAAAAGGTTAGGTTAAAAGTGAAAAAAATCATTATTATAGATGTTTTTAGGTTTTTTATTTTTTGCCTAGTATGTTTGCAATGTGTGTCGACAAGCAGAAATGCTGTCGGTAGTGTTTAAAATATTTATAAAATTGAAATTTGTTTTTTATTTAATATTTAAGTTTTTGTTTTATATATATTTTGTAAACTAGTAGCGTTTATGCTGCTGGTTTAGTTTTTAAATGAGAGCTCGGAAAGCAGAAATGTTGCTCAAATTTTTTCAATCCTCTCAGAATACACGAAGGATTGAAAAAAATCCAAACCCTAGACGCGAGACAATCATGAACCTTAAACCAACGTAGGCATTTATCTAAACAACGCATATATTTTGCTTTAAATATTTTGATCATATATATTCAAAGTTAAATATTTTAAATTATATATATATATATTGACATTTTTTTATTTTAGTTTATTGAAAAATGTACTTATGTATTTTAGTTTTTTTTTAAACTCAAACAAAAGCATGGATTTTTTTTTCTAAGGAAAGAAACATTTATAAATAAGTGTGTAAATTTGAAAAAAAATATCAAATTAAAAAATTAATAGAAATCCATAATTTAAGTTAAAATTATATTTTTGATATTTTGTAGAAAAAATATATAGATTTATATTCAACATTTTGAAAATTATAAATTATAAATTTAAAATAATGGTAAATATATTACTAATACAATATATAAATTTATACATTAAATTATGGAAAACTGGAATTGTAATTTAATTTTTTTTTAATAGATGAAAATTTTTACATAATTATAATTTTAGAAATTAGTTTAAAATTATAAATATCTATAAGAATTAGTTTAAAATCCCAAGTATTTTTAACTCATTTCCACCCCATCGAAAACTCACAAAGCATTTCCTATAACCCGAAAAACTTTTAGTGACTAGAATTCAACTAGTATTTTAGGAAGCTTCACCCAAATAAGTACCACATGTCCATAATCTCAAATTGAAGAAGAAATAAAAGAGTACTCAACAATATGAAAATAAATCATAACCCCAATCACACCACATATTTGATAGTCCTCTTCACACCACCATCAAAGGAAAAACAAAAAACTCGTCAATCTATTTTGTTGTGTAAACTTTTTGGTGGTTTTCTGAGTAAGACTTTTTTACTCGTATCCATATATGGAATTACTTGTGCATTAAGTTATTTACAAAAAATCATTCACTATGCCTTATTTCATGCAGATGCATCTCTATAGTGGGGATCTTCGGTTCGTTGAAGGCAGAGCATCGACAGATCTACGGCCATTCCTCACCCCGGAGGTCGACGAAGGACTCATAAGTATATGATTGTGCATGATGTACTCTTTGTTGTTAGTTACATCAAATTAAAAATTTTCACATGTGTATATATAATCATAAAATTATGTGTCTCTATTTTCACAGGTTCGCCTAGGAATTCTATGTCGACATAAGCTCTTGCTGGGGAGATGAGCGACAGCTACTCTGTGCATGTTAGTGATGACGATTAGGATACTTTTGGTGTCGGTGAGGAGGTTCCCCACAAGACAGGTACATTAAATGCATATATATATTTATTTCAGTTATTAGTACCTTTAATTTATGTTTTCATCTAACATTAAATGTTATCAGTAATAACATTTTTGTTTTCATCGAATTTTTCAGATGCTGCACAACATGGCGTCGATCCTCCTAAGGAAGCACCATGGGAGGATGATATCACACGTATCATGATACAAGACATTCCCATGCAGTGTGCGTGTTTGCAAGAAAACATCAAGACCATTCGTAAGATTTCTCCCACATCACATTCGACAGAGATGATGTTAAAGGCAGTCGACAATCTACTAAAGGTTTACAAGTCCATCAGACCATTGAGTTCTCTTTGGGCCTCTACATGTCAAAGAATAAGGCCCACTATTAAGGGTCTTGATGACTGGGCTGCAATGAGAGATGCAACAGCTAGCCATGATGTGAAGGGAGCATTATTTGATATCCCTCCTAACCACGCCTCTGGTCAACCGCTTAGACTCAAGAATTTTAAGCTAGAGGTTAGAGCACCTTATGTATATGACAGGTTCATTGGAGCATGGAGCATGTTTCCCCACTATGACTAGGTCCCATTATACTTTGAAAACATATCTATGTAGAGTTTGTCCTGGATATGCACCCAGATTACACTGGCACACCATCAAGCTTCTATGGTGTTGGTAACGGATGTAATCATGTGTGTCCTAGGGCTAGGACAAATCCTGCAGCTCAGCCAGAGCCAGAGCCATTGGTAGGTCACCCTGCAAATACCATGCTTAGGTTTGATGATGTATCTGTGTCATCTAAGCTAGCGACTGAGTAGCGTGGTGCATTAGCATAGGTGACACTCATGACAATGCATTCTGGCATGATGGTTGTGCAGGCAGAGTGTCGTAGAGCACCCACTGCACTTGCAGAGCCTTAGTTATAGAAGGTGGACGATGATTTTCTCAATATTATTGATCATGACTCAATGCTGCAGTATTCTATCACGATGCGCAATGCATATTTTAGACTACATCAGAGATGTAGGCCTTGAATGATGGGACAAGTATATCTTTATTGTCATCATTTGATTGTTGTCATTTGATTTCTATGATTGTCAAGTATATATATGATTTTAACTAATACTTTTCTTTGTTCTAGACCTCCATGTAGGAGTCTGATTTCATGGAGGTTCTATTTGGCAGTGAAGCATATGTTCGAGCTCCCATTGTAGTTCTGTCTACCCACATCAATGAGGTTTGTGTTAAGTATCATCCTAAGTTTGAATTTCTAAATTCAAGTCAATTGTTGAACACACAATATTTGGTTTGTTCCAAATTTCCTCATTTATCTTGTTCATATTGTAAAGGATAGAGGCAAGGGAATTGCACATGATTCTACACAACCTTGCTTGAGTCCTACTCATGGCGTGTCAATCGACGAGGTACTATTTATCACCTATTCGAATTGTTTGCATATTTACGCAAATTATAATTTACATGTTTAAATTGTAATTCTCAAGTTCAAATTGTAATTCATTAATATAACTATTTTCATGTCATGGAAATAGACACAGACAGGACCAGTTGTAGATGAGGGCATTGAAGTCGTCGTGATGTTTACAAATGAGTGGGCTATCGCTCATCTACGGGTTCTCAATGAAGGATTGTCTCAGTAGATACCCAACCTCCCAGTCCTGACACTCAACTCGAGCGAGGTGAGTCCATGGATCTGTGTCTCATATATATATTTAATTTTTTCTCACATTCTGTACATATAATTTAAATATGTGCTATGTAACTGACTTGCATAGTTCACAGTTTTAACTTCTGCAATTCGTATATCTGGTCAATTTTCTGTTTGATGTGCATGACTAAGACTAAGGGCGTAGTACAACTAGGGGTAGTTTCCATTATGGTCAATATATTGATCAATGCCATAGGAGTGAGTTGTAGACTGTTATTTGTGGACATTATTATTTTGCACTTTATTATTTTGTAGACTATTATTTGTATATATAGATATATATGGACTTTTTTTTTAACATCATGGTTTGTTAAATGTTTTAATTATTTTCAGTTATAGTTTAAAGTTATTTATGTTTTACTTGATCTTAATGTTATTTTTAACACTCATTAATTTGTTTTACAGTCTTACGAAATTGTACAATTTTCTAATTTAATAATTTACAAGTTTACAAAATTTACAATGTTTACAAAGTTTGTAAAAGTTTACATGTTTGCAAAATTGTCAATCGAACACAACTTACAATTTTTAACATA
This sequence comes from Pseudotsuga menziesii, assembly GCA_001517045.1. Lineage (NCBI taxonomy): Eukaryota > Viridiplantae > Streptophyta > Pinopsida > Pinales > Pinaceae > Pseudotsuga > Pseudotsuga menziesii. The sequence goes on from LPNX010332747.1 coordinate 117,773, forward strand.
ACTTACAATTATAATGTTACAAAATTTACAACTTTACAATGTAATATCTACTAGGTACAAATTACAACTACAATGTAAAATTTGATTTCATATTTCAGAAGAAATTTAGATTTGCTATGTATTTCAAAAGTATGGCAACTATGTCAATGTATCAACTTATATGTCATGGCATATAACTTTCATTCATCCCTCCAATGGGTTATAGGAATGCACGTCTCCATAAAACAATCATGGTCAGCTACTGACATCTTACATCTCTTTGGTTTACCCCTATTCACCTTGATTTCAATGAGATGTATCCGAGCTGCCACCACCAAATGACTATACTGACAAGATATATACTAAGGCATGCAATATCTGTAAATAATATAGTCAACTTGTCTTCTCACTTTTTAAAAAAAGTGGCCCATCACAACTAGGTCACCAACTTGGTACGTGAAATCTCCCTCGACATAGGGCCGCACCAACCTCCTTTTGATTTGTGTACACTGCATTGAAAAGTATGCCACATGCTCAACATTTCTTGGTGGTGCAATTACAACAAATACTCGAGACTATATATCTGTGTGTGTGTGTGTGTGTACAAGACTAGAGACTTAAACATTCAATCAAGTATCCTGTACCTTGCTTAACCAAATCAGAAACTTGATCCTAATCTAGTGAAACCACTGCCTCGTCAGTGTGCATCTCTTGGAATGTTGGAATCGAATGTGGCCCCTTTGGATTAACAGGGACATATTTCCATTGTTTGACATATGCATCGTTCATGCAATGATCAAGCCCCAGTCCATTGGAATCAATGCAGAACTCATAGAAGCATGCACACATCCTCATTTCAATGGAAAATATGTCACCCATATATTTACTATGAACTAAATGTAGTTCTCTCGTACCATGTATGGTCTCTTAATACCATGGCAGGGATCTATTCACATTTCGAAGGGAAGCATCCCCAAAAAACCTGCATCAAATAACAAACGTCACACACACACACACACACATATAATACAAACACATTTATTAAATTCCAATTAAGTTGTTGGTTTTTCCTACCTGTGCACCAACCTTGCTTGTTCATGACCTTGGTGACCCAAATTTTGTGTGTACCAATCAGGTACTTCTGCTGAGCACTTCAGTCGAGATGCACTATGACTCATTTGGTACCTCCAAAGTGCTCTTTTCACGCATGTACCTATGCCATCATGTTCACCCTTTACATGCCCTATTTCAAAAAATATCCAGGTGTGTCGAATTCTTATCTGTTTGTAAAGATGACTCAACCAATAAAATGAGCATGCAGATTTCAACTGCCCTGCACACCCATCTAACCAAATCCAGTGTTCTCTAAATGACACCCCATTCTTTTTGAATGAATTATAAATCAACCCAAATCATTGTTGAAGAAACAATGTGTCATTCTCATGATCATCACTGACATAAAAATGATATTCTTTGATCACATCGTGTGACTGAGGAGTGCTATCCCTACCATCAATGCTCACCTGAGCATGTCTATACAATACATGTATGAAGATGGACACCTATTGATATGGATAATACTAACTTTGTAGCTCTCTCTGAGGAGAAAATATGTAATTCTTGGGAAAGTATACCACCAATAGGATTGTGCCTGGCTCAAAAACCTCACGAGAATGCTTAAATTCTAAAGCTTGCCACCTAAACCTATGAGAGTGTTTAATGTATTTGTAAATTTGAATTTGAAACTTTTCCATGAATTCTAAAATACGAATATCATCCTCGAGCAATTTGATCCTCTTAGATGGAACATGTAAATAAGATTATGGATTCATGGAGGCATACTCATATCTCTTCCACTTAACTGTGATAAATGACAATCCAGGGTCTGTTGGATCGATAGGAAACTTCCTATGGAACAATTACAAATAACCACATTCATGGCATCTTCTCCCACCTACACACCTTTTATTGAAAAACACATTTTCAGGATTCCTATTGCATAGTATCATAGAAATAAAATCCCGCACTNATACACAAATGTGTCATAGTATAACTGGAATTCAACGTGGTATTGATAACAATAGGTGTCCTGAATCGTATTCAGACTAATATACCATGGTTTCAACTTACTAAACATGGTAAATGAGATCTGGACACTGGGATTTGATTCTTTGAATTCCTCGAACAAAGCAACTCATGTCATCTCCATAACATGCTTGCAATTCTCCTTATAAATGCCTATTCCAGAAAATTGTCGCAAGACATGTTTTTGATCTAATATATCACGAGAATGGTTGTACCAATACTCTATCACCTTCTCTCTGCTGCCCTCTTCCATCCTGTCTTTGTATGCTTCTCTGCATATAAGAGCCTAACAAGCAACTTCATCGTTTTCATCTCTCTTTACCCTGAATTTAGTGTATTTCTGTAGTGTTTTTCTTGAAATGTGGAGCATCTTTGACATTGTTGCGACCATTCAATTTCTTAAGGTTCTTCATGCCACAATATCAGTTGTAATTGCCCTATGAGCAGGGATAATATTAGTTTTTCTTGACTTTCCAAATGCAGATAGTGCAATTGTTACATTTATTTTTACATTCTCACATGAATTTTTATTTTTAGCATCCTTAAAACCTAACAACTTTGTGGCATGTTTCAATTTTTTTTGTTTTATCAATCCATGTAGGATCTGAGCTTGTGTAATCACTGATTGTTGTTCAAAGTAGAACTTAATTATTTTACTAACATGCTCTTTGATTGTCCGATCAGGGGTTGGGTTCCTGACCTCTTCTTGAGTGGCATCATCCAACCCTCTTAAACAATTAGTATCCATTACAACATCATTGAAGCTCCCAATTACTCTTGAGAAATCAGAGGGTGCACGATCTTGTGATGGCTGGCCAAGATCTAGCAATAAACAAATACAAACTCAAAAATAAATTTACAAGCTCAAGAATAAATACAAATAAATGCCAACTCAATAATAACATTTTATTTTACTTATTATATTTCCATTGTTAGCTAAAATATCAGCAAATAAATTATACAAGCTGGAATAACATTTTATTTTAAGTTTATCATATTTCCATTGTTTGTTAACAAATAAATTTAAACAATGGTGGCTGTAGTAGTAACTGGAGATGAATATGGACCCTGGTTTAAATCAGCTTCCTAATGGTTAAAAGGTAGTCACTTGGCCACCAAGGATGTCTCAGGCTTGAGTATTGGGGCAGTACCCCTCACTTCATGGTGTAGGTAAAACTGCTAACCACTTGGCCATAAATGACAGATCTTTGGTTTTTGTCACAACTGAGAATCTAGTCAATCCGGTAGGGGTTGTTTCCCTTTTCGCTTGGCAGGTCCTCTCATTGTCCAGCTACTTCATGGTTCTTATGGTACTCCTCATAATGAGTTTTAGGGCAAATCCCAAGTACTTCCCATAGTTGTTGCATATGAGACTTATGTCCCAATCCGGATGCTATTAACTAAATTAGGTTATTAAGTACGATTCCTAGTCATTTGTACAAGATTGCAATGTAATGTAATTGTAATTGTAATTGTAATGTAATTATCATCATTATCATTTACTAGAATACAATTATGTTCAAGTTTATATTAATACCCTTGATTCACTTGTTTGATGTTATAGTCTCATAGGTCTATTTGGTTTCAATCAGGATGTTGAAATCTTATCAGTTTATACAATTAGAATAATTTTTTCTTATATATTTTTCTACTAGAGTTAATATGTTACATAAGGAAACTAAATTTTGTTAAGATTAAGTACGCAATATCTTATTGACATGGTCTATGAGTTTCTTTAAAAACATTATTAAATCATCCATACATATTAATGTGCTTCTATGATATTGTATTGTGAAGTAGAATCCAATACAGTGTCAACCTTGGTCTTCATGATATGGATGTTGATATGGAAGAGTTGTGTCATCTCCTTCTCTTCCTTGTGATGAAGGCTACTTAGATTCACCTCCTTCTGCACTGGAGTACGACAAATACTCTTATATACATGTCTAATATTATATCTACCTCTTTTCTTGAATATGTTATGTAATGTAATTTGTAAAATTGTAATTTGAACAATATGAAAATGTTCATATACATGTGAATATGAAATTAAAATTGTACACATTTAAAATTACAATTGTAATTGTTTAATGTAATTACAGATCATCATTATTATTTAATGTAACATGCAAAATTGTAACTTGAACACTATGAAAATATTCATATACATGAATATGAAATTAAATCAATATTAAAATTGTAATGTAATGTAATGTTGTTATTATTGTAATTGTAAATGTAATGTAATAATGTAATGATTGCAATTTAATGTAATTGTAAAATTGTAATTGTAATTGTAATGTAATTATCATCATTATCATAGTGTAATGTAAAATTGTAATTTGAACACTATGAAAATTTTCATATACATGAATATGAAATTAAATCAATATTAAAATTGTAATGTAATTGTATTTAATTGTAATGTAATGTAATGATGTAATTATTGTAATGTAATGTAATTTTAAATGTAATGTAATAATGTAATGATTGTAATTTAATGTAATTGTAAAATTGTAATTGTAATTGTAATGTGATATTGTAATTGTAATTGTAATGTAATTATCATCATTATCATAGTGTAAGGTAAAATTGTAATTTGAACACTATGAAAATGTTCATATACGTGAATATGAAATTAAAATTGAATATTAAAATCGATGATGACCAGTGCAATCAACTCCCATTGAGAAAAATATTTGTAATTTTTTACATAAAAATTATATATATGTGAGTCTATATTATGCAATATGAAATTATAAAATTATATGAATATGTAAATTTACTAAATTATATAATTTAATTACAATTATAAATACATATATATTCATACATGGACATACAATGTGCATTTATTTTTATGAATTAATTACAAAATTATAATAAATTTTAAACTTGATTTAACACATGTACATGTATATATATAAAAATTATGAACTAGAGTTCACTATGAAATTAAATATATGAATATGCAATTTATAAAATTATATGAATATGAAATTATACAATTTACATACAATTATGAATACATATATGTGAATTCAAACATGCACATACAAGTTATATAAGTTTATGAATTATTTACAAAATTACAATTACAAAATTATATTTACATTCTAAACAATTTAACACACATATATAAATATAAATTATGAACTACAACACTATGAAATTAAATATATTATGTAATATGAAATTATAGGAAAATATGAATGAAATTATATGAACTATATGACTAGGAAAAAAAATTATAGTTATGAATATGAAATTGCATAACTTTTAAATTAAATACCAGTATTGTTAGAAATGGCATTTGATTCTCCCATCATAGCTTGATTTGCAACTTTTTCTCCTCTCAAGATTGCTCTTTTTTTCCTCTTTCTTTCTCTATCTTTCTCTCTTATTTCTTCGGTGTTGATTTGATTCCTACTAGATATTTTACTTCTATGCTTTTTTCTTCCCATTGTGATCAAAATCAACAATCCAAATTCACACCTAGAACAATATGTAAACACAATACACAATGTTAAATTTGCATTAAAACACAAGCATTATTTCAAATTGGTTAGCCAATTGTGAATGATAAAATTAGTAAGATGTTTATGCCTTATGTTTATATAGATTTTATTTAGGAATTCCAGTGGGAAATGGTGTTAGGAAGGTAGTTGAAATGACATTAATGCCATCAATGCTTAACTTCATTCTCGACCACTTTCGTAAGATTTTTTAACAAAGACTAGACCTCGATCGAGCTATTTATACTTTTCTCGTTCGAGGATTTAACAAACCCTAAATCGAGGGTTTAATAAAAACTTAATCAATCTTCGGTTAAAACCTCCATCGAGGTATTTTAAAACCTCGATCAAGCTCCAGAGATCGATCGAGGGCCTGAAAAATAGAAATTCATCCCTCATACAGGAAAATCAATGTTTCTCTATGTCTTCTAGGGGTGTAAACGTTTCCATTCATAGCACACAACTAAGTGGAGTTCATACCAATAGATTCGAGACTGAATCCTCTATACATTGAGATACCATGCATGCATTTTGACATTCATATGTTTTTTTTTTAAATTAGTTCTAAAACTTACACTTAGAAAACTTGATAACAACTTCAAAGCAGCTCAAAGAAAAATCCACAGGGTAAAAAATACACATCCAAAAATTTTGGAAAAATACACAGCACACACATCAATGCGTCGTCTTCAAAAGTGTATTTTTGGTTTTTCAATTTTTTAAAATAGTGAAAAAAAAGCTGGGATAGACACATGTGTATAAAATGATGCTGAAATGAGATGTGGTCACTTTCAAAAAATAGTAAATAATTGTATATTGCAAAATAAATTGATAAAAATATATGCATACCACAATACATTTTTTGTAGATCATTCTCGTATATATATATTTTTTAAATTATTAATGTAATATTAAATTATTGGGGATGGACATGAGCCACTTATTAACTTCTTCAAATTTTATAGGTCACACAGTTCATTAAATGCAAAATTTCACACATTAATTGACATCGTAATATTTGTAAAAAAATATCATTCAGAAGGCAACATAATGTTCTACAATTTGTTTTTTTACTGCAAGTTGAAATTCACATGGAATATATGCGTTTCAAGGGATTCGATATAGCACATAAGTAAAAAATCAGGTTTTCATTGCCAAATTTAGCCAAAATGTGTTACCCACCTTCATGGAATCACCCAAAGGTAAAACTTTGACGTTTACACCTCACCAAGTTGTAATCAAGGATTTTAAATATCCTCAAAATTTCTTTGCTACTGGAACTGTTGATGATATTACCAAGTTGTACAAATTTAACAACTTTGGATCATCACCTTTTCCTTCAATTTGTGTTCCTCATAGTGATAACTTGAGAAAACTTTGGAATGAGCGATTTGGTCACTTAAATTATCGCTCATTGCAACAGCTATGTAAATATAATATGGTGACTGTTGTTCTGATGGTATCTTGCAAGGATGGTGTTTTTTTGGTTGTGTACTCGGAAAACATCATCGGGATAGTTTTGACAAACATGCCTCTTGGCATGCCTCGGTTCCCTTGGAGCTTATGCATAGTGACTTGTGTGGTCCTCTTCCATCTACTTTTATTGATCACTACTCCAGATGCACTTGGATTTACTTCCTAAAACTTAAGAGCGAAGTATTTAACATGTTCTTGGCCTAAAAGGCCCTTGTTGAAAAACAATCTGGTCATCAAATTATTAAGTTAAGATCTTACAATGGAGGAGAATATGTTAACAAAAATTTCACTACTTTCTGCATTGATCAAGGAATCCAACAACAACACATTGTTCCTTATACACCACAACAAAATGGTGTATCTGAATGGAAGAGCCATACTTTAAAATAAATGGCCAATTGTATGATCCAATCTAAGGGACTAAGTCTTCAATATTGGGCTGAGGCCATAAATTGTGCAAATTACATGATTAATCACACACCCACTAAAGTTTAACAAGGTATAACACTGGAAGAAGCATGGAGTAAAATTAAACTAGATGTAAGTTACTTCCCTATGTTTAGTTGTGAAGCATGGGCTCACATTCTGGATGAAAAATGGAAAGCATTGCAGCCTAAAAGTGAAAAGTGCATATTTGTTGGATATTCTGAACATGTAAAAGGTTATAGACTTCTTCAGCCACATTATCATGATATAATCATTAGAAGAGATGTTAAATTTGATGAAAATATCTTAGCTTGTGAGCCTAACTTGGAGGGTGTGCCATCTTTGGCCTGCGAGCTTGATTCGACAATTGTGCCTTCTTCTACTTCCAAATTCCTTGACAGGTTTCCAACTCCAGTTTCTGATGATGACAGTGTCGATGAAAATACACCTCTGCCTACTCATGCTTTTCTAGTTGCACAAACACCAATTCTTCCTTGATGATTCCATTCAACATGTGAAGTAGTTGGCGATCTTGTCTGTGATCCTAGAGATAAACGTCCAACACGTTCTTGGTTTCAGCAAGCTTCTTCTATTTTGGCTCAAGTTTCCAAGAATCATGATCTAGAAACTTTTGCAGAAGCTTCAAAAAATCAAGATTGGGATGCATCTATGGATGAAGAATATCGTTCCTTGATGATGAACAATACTTGGGATCTTGTTCCTCTTCCAAAAGGAAGAAAACTTGTCAGATGTAAATGGGTCTGTAGAACTAAGTATGCATCAAATGGAACTGTTGAAAGACTTTAGGAAATTTTAGTTACCAAATTTTTTTCCCAAGTTGAAGGGATTGAGTACAATGAAACATTTGCTCTTGTTGAAAAAATGAACTCCATCCACCTTGTTCTTTCCCTTGCAACCTTACATAATTGGGAAGTCCATCAAACGGATGTCAAGTATTCTTTCTTACATGCTGATTTATAGGAGAAAATTTACATGGAACAACCTCTTGGATATTTTCATAATAACTCTAGCCTTGTCTGTCGCCTTAAGAAATCTTTATATGGCCTTAAGCAAGCTCTTAGAGCTTGGTATGAAAAAATGGATAGCTTTCTCCTTAACAGTGGTTTTTCTAGAAGCCATTCTGACCCCAATGTCTATACCAAGAAAGTAGGAAACTATCTCATCATACTTGTTCTTTATGTTGATGGTCTTATCCTTACTGGTAGTGACCCTAAACTTTTAAACAATATGAAATCCAATCTTCAGAATTATTTTTGAAATGTCAGACATCGGACATTTGCATTATTTTCTTGGTCTCCAAGTCTTGCAAACCAAAGAAGGAATCTTTGTTTCCCAGTTGAAGTATGTTTGTGACCTTCTTCATCGCTTTCACATGGAATATTGTAAACCAACCCCTTCTCCCTTCCAGTTTGGAGTCAAACTTTCCACCACTTGTACTTTCATTGAAGTAGATTCCACCTTGTATTGTCAGATTGTTGGTATTCTGTTATACTTGACTCATTCCCATCCCAAAATTTCCTTTTCCATTGGTCATGTTTCCCGTTATATGGAAGAACCTCATGAAATTCACGGAAAAGAAACAAAAAGAACACTTCAATATATTTGAGGTACAATTCAGTTTGGGATTCATTATAGTATAGGGGGGACACATTTTTTGGTTGGTTTCATTGATTGAGATTGGGCCAATGATCCTGATGATCGAAAGTATACTGTAGGTTATGTTTTTAGTATGGGATCTAGACCTATCACTTGGGCTTGTAAGAAACAACAAGATCTTTCTCTTTCTTCAGCAGAACCAGAATATCAAGCCACAGTTAATGCCAGGAAAGAAGCTTTATGGCTTTGAAAGATCCTATCAGAGTTTGGATTCAAGCAGTAGGAACCTACTCCACTTTGGTGCGACAATCAAAGAGCCATCAAGCTTTCCAAAGATATATTTCTACAACAACGAAGCAAACACATTGAGATACACATGCACTTCATCATAATGCTTGTTCATGATCATGTTCTTGAAATGCTCTATTTCCCTACAGATGATCAAGTTGGAAACATCTTCACCAAGTCTCTTACAGAAGTGAAGTTTTCTAAACTTATATCTATGTAAGGAGTTCAGCAATGTGTCATTAAGGGTGGATAGGCTCTAATGGCTCCTTCCTTCTCCTAATAGTGTCACTTTTGTAAATCCTTCAATCCTATCCCAAGTTTTCTTAAGGGGGGATGTTAGGATATTTAGACACTTAGGAGTTAGTTAAGATCAACTTCTATAATATATCTGTTAGGTAAAGTGTGTTTCTTTAGTATGCCTTTGTAAATATTCTAATTCGACAGTCATGATATTTTCTAGACATAAAGTGATCCGACGGTTCAACTTCTTTCAGATCATACCTACCCTTGATTTTTGGCTTGACACTCGAATGGTCCATTATCTCTATGTAAAGAGCATGGAGGGTCCTTAGCTAGTGATTGATTATGAGAAGCTTATTTGTAACTCTCTTTATTTTCCATAATAAATTGCTCCAAGTAGGTATTTGGCTGGGGCCATGGATTGTTTCCCTCTTGAGGGTTTTAACCATGTGAGAATCATCAGTGTGTTGATCTGTGATCTATTTGTGTGAAGTGGTTGCTCTAGGTGTTCAGTCTTTTGGTAGTACCCTATGTACCCAAACATCCTACATGCATGAGTAACACTAGCTCATATTCCACTAGACCTTTCTTGGCTAGTATTTCAAAATTTCCACAAAATTTAGGTGCTAACTTACCACACCTACCAAGCTTAGTGAGCTTTGTTTTGATTTTAATGTCAAGAGGACATGATATTCTATAGTATTTATCTTTTCTTTTATGATCCACATAACTTTTCTGGTGGTCTTGTGATTGTTTAAGGTTTACCTGGAACCTTGGTAAATAGGCGTTCCAAGTCCATTAATAAACCAGGGTGTAACATGAGCCGATCCACCGGGCTATCCTAAGTAACCGATGTTCTACACTTCCTCCAATAGAATACGTCAAAGGGACTCATCTTGGCGGAAGTATGATAATCGTTGTTATATGAAAATTTTGCAAGATGCAGGAAGTCTTGCCACTTAGTGGGGTTGTTCATGAAATACATTCTAAGCATGTCCTTGACAATCTAGTTTACTCTTTCTGTCTACCCGTATGTCTATGGGTCATACAAAGTGCTAAAGTTCAACTACATCTCCAATCCAGGGAATAAATATCTCTAAAAGTTTCCTCTAAACTTAACGTCGTGATCCGAGATGATTGCATTGGGTATCCCGTTGAATGCAAATATCTCCTTCAAGAAGATATCAGCAATGTTCACTACTTTGTAGGTCAACTTCACAGGAATGAAGTGTGTTGCTTTTGAAAACTTGTCAGTGACTACAAAAATAGAATAAATTTTCTTCTTACTTTTTGGTAGTCCGGTGATAAAATCCATACTAATGACCTCCCACTTCCATTCCAGAATTGGTAATGACTACAACAATCTAGAAGGATACTTATGCTCAACTTTGACTAGCTGACATTCCTGACATTTCGTGATAAACATCGCAATGCTGCCCTAAGTTAAAGTGTCTCTTGATGGTGGATATCATCTTTTGATATCCCAAGTGCCCTAAGTAGGTTCCCAATGAAATTTTGTGAGGATGCTAGACCGAATGTCCCCTCCTTCTGGAACATACAATATATCCTTGGATCATAGCAATCCAGATTCATCTACTTTGTATTCTTTTTGTTTTTGGAACAACCTATCCTCTTAGACTTTCTTGAATATTTCTATATAGAAAGGGTCAACTGTGTTGGCCATTGTAATCCTTTCATGCAAATATGCATTGGTTTTACTGAAAGCCCCCTCATATATCATATTATTTCGTCGGATCAAAGCATTGACAACCTTGTTATCTTTTCCCTTAATATGTTTTAGCTCGAAATGGTACTCACTAAGTAAATCCAATAACCTGGCTTTCGTTGCATTCAGATCCAGTTGATCGAATAAGCATTTCAGATTCATATTGTCTGTCTTCAAAATGAAATTTCTTCCCATGACGTAGTGCCTCCACATTTTCAACACGTGGTTGATGGAGGATAACTCAAGATCATGCGTAGGGTAGTTCTGTTCATGCTCTTTTAACTTTCAGGATTCATAACAGATCACATGATCATTCTACAAGAGGACTCCTCCAAGTCCTTCCTTGCTTGCATCTGTGCAAACAGCAAAATCCACATCAAGATCCGTAATTCATAGTATCGGTGTGGTCATCAAAAGATGCTTAAGATTTTGAAAAATTTCTTCGTACTTGGAAGTCCATAAGAATTTATTCACTTTCTTCTGCAAAGCGGTCATGGGGCAAGCGATTCTCGAGAAGTTCTCAATGAACTTTTGATAATATCCGGCTAATCCCAAAAATGACCTAATGTCAATGACACTAGTAGGGGTAGGCCAATCCTTTATGGCTTGAATATTTTTTGGGTCCATAGATATCCCTGTCTCAGAGATAATGTGACATAAGTACTGTATCTGTAGTTTGTAAAAATCACATTTACTAAACTTAGTGTAAAGATGGTGTTCTCTCAACACTCATAGTACTATGTGAAGGTGCTCTTCATGTTCTTCTTTATTATTGGAATAAACTAGTATGTAATCTATAAATACCAAGACAAAATTGTGTAAATTGAACCCAGTGATAGATTAATTTTACTCACAACAATTATCAATTGATCATGCAAAATCACTCACAAAAGAGACTGAAATTGGAGCTGAACACTAAACTGTATTAACTCAGTGTACAATAGCCAACCCTGTAACATAAGAGGTTGCTGTCTTAAATAATTACAACAGGGATTTGAATGCATGAGGAGCAATTCGAATCTAGCATAAAGCAAGCTTACCAAAATTAAGCAAATCCCCCATAGGTGCAAAAAGCTGATCCCAAATCAGTCATGGAGCTCACGAATTGGAAAAAGCACTTAGGCAAGCTAAAGAGTGATGGAATGACAAATCATACATGATTTTCCAAGGATAAAAGAGTGGAGGATGTAGAGGACAAAAAAACTAGTTCACCTCACCTAGTCAAACTTTCCCAATTGCCTTAAAGCACTGAAAAAGCAGGCAATAAAGTAGAAAAAGCAGAAGGGTGCCTAGGAGAATAGGAATAAAGTAGAATTGATTCCTTGAGGTTTCCCAAGTGCTACATGAGCCAAATTAGGCAAGTTGGACCACTATGGATAGGTAATTGACAACTTGCATAAGGTGGGACACATGAACTAGGAAAATAAGACAAAAATAATTAAATTAATGTCTAAGGTAGCTAACTATGGGTTGATTATTCTAAAAAAATTATCCATATAATTATTGATTATGTTGTTCATCATACACATAAAGTTCACAGGTGCATTGGTCAACCCAAACGACATCGCTACAAACTTGTAGGGATTGTACCTTTTACGGAAGGAGGTTTTGTGAATATCCTCATCACGAATCCATACCTGATGGTACCTGGATCCTGGTTCAATATTTGAAAATATTTTGGGTCCTCCCACCTGATCGAATAATTCATCGATCCTAGGGAGTGGATAACAGTTCTTGATTCTCATTTGGTTCAACTGATAGTAATCGATGCACATCTACATTGTACCATCTTTCTTATTCATGAACAATATAGGTGCCCCCAAAGGGGACGCACTATGTCGGATATACCCTTTCTCTATCAACTCTTGCAACTACAGTTTCAGTTCCACCAACTCAAGCACACTGATGCGGTAAGGGGATTTGGAAGTCGGAACTGATCCTAAAGTCAGTTCGATGGAAAAGTATAGGTATCGTTTTAGAGGTAATCCTGGTATTTCCTTGGGAAAAAACATCCTTGAATTATTCAATAACAGGGAATTCTTCTATGTGTTGTTCTCTTTCATACTTGAGGTCTCGGATGTTTACTGCAAATAACTTGCAGCCCTTCCTCATCGATATCTTCGCTTGTAAGGAAGATATTTGCATTACATAAACTTTCTTGGGAATGCCTTGAAAATTCACTTGGTTCCCTTGTCTATTAATACACAAGGTTGACTTGTGTAATAAATTGAGCATGACATGGTGTTGGTCAGACTATTCCATGCCAATAAATATATCATGTGATCCTAAGGGTAGGATGTTTAGGTTTACTTTCATAGGAAAACCATATAGGTTTACCTGACAATTTTTTTAACTATTTCTGAAATGTTATGTTTTGTACGTGTGGATAACTATACCAGAAAAGGTTTACCATGATTTTCTTTTCCTATTTTGCATACATCAACAATTTTGGGTGATACATAGCTCCGGCAAGCACCACGATCAATAAGTATTGAGATAGAAGTGTTCAAGATCTTACCTTCTATCTAAACCATTGTTGCTTGATGGTCTTCCTATCGTCCATACAATGTTGTATAGATCTGTGGTGTTCCCACTATGTCCTTGACGGTTGGTTATTCTTGTAAGTTATGCATGACCCCATTGGTCTTGTTCTTACAATCTCGGGCATAATGAGGTCAGCTGCATTTCCATCACTTTATCAGTAGCAGAGTAGCATTGGATCCACTTGCTACCGACTTGTTAACATTAGGTGCCGGTACATAAGACTTTGTACCATATTTATTGAAGTTCTTGTTTGCCGAAAAGCTGTTATTCTTCTTTCTATATGGATGTGGGTTAAACCCAGGCCTACGGTTATCAGAAAAGTTCTTATACTTGTCTATGTTTGGGTTCATGTTCTCTTTCCTTTGTTGTTTATGATCATAATAGAGCCTAGATTTGTGCAGTGTGGTATCCAAAATTTTTGGCATGTCAAACTCAATCCTTTCCTGAAAATTGGAAGGAAGACATCTTAAAAACAGTTGGATCTTTAATTTTTCATCCTTAATGTATGGTACATAATGCAACAGATCTAGAAATCTGTTAATAAAAGAGTCCATAGTCATGGATCACATACATATCTCATGAAACTCTTTCTCCTTTCAGTCGAAGAACCTTTCCGACATATATTTCTCTTGGAATTTTTTCGGAAGTTATCCCAGCGTATTTCTCTTAGCTCATCTTTCTTGGTGTGTTTCAAATCCCTCCACCATCTGGCTGCCTTACCATTTAAGTTATAGATGTAAAGACAAGCCTTCATCTCACTTGAGTAGTTATGACCTTGGAAATATTTTCCCATTCCCATTAGCCACTCTTAATCTTTCTCCCTAGTGTTTACTTCACCTTCATAGGTTGGTGCTCTTATTTTCCTAAATTCCCCATGAAGACTGTCATCGCTTCTTTGGTTCTTTCTATGAGGAGAAAGAGAGACATCGATGGAAAGATTGTGATGATCTCCTTTCGGTGCTTAAGGGGTACATTGATCTTTTTATTCTTCGATTGGGTTGCTAGCTTGTATATGGAAAGGTTCTCTTTTGGACCTATTTGTGGACTGATTAGGATTTCCTTGCAGGATTCCTCCCATCATATTTCTTAGTAATTCTTCATTAATAACTTGTTGTTCCTTTTTTTCGTTCATACTATCTTCTCTAAAACTTTGCAATTTTGTTTCAAGACTGTGTGTAGTCTTCAATATATCAAAGTTTAATTCCACCACCAGATCTGTTTCTGGGGTGGGGGTGTTTATCTTTCCTATCCAGCTATTATCTTCTTTAGTATTCATAATCTAAATTGTTCTGTAAAAATTCCTGTAATTTGCAAAAAATTTAAAAGACAGAAAAATCTATGTCAGTGACAATTTAATAACATACTTTATTTTCTTGTATTGAATTCTTGGTGCACCCATAGGTCTCTAAGTATTGAAACTGGGCTCTGATACCACTTGTTAGGTCCCCAAAAATTGAAAAAAAAAACATTATTAGGCTAGTAAAAACTACCTATGCGGAATATAACATATGATGAATGTACCACTGTTTGGTCCTAATCTATTCTTACATTCTATAATCTTACTTTTAGATATGAATATTATCATATTTTACTTATGATGTCATAATGCTTGTTTTCTACCTTATTCTTATTGTTATACATTGTTGTGTATGTGTTGTTACTTGTTTATATGCTTCGTTCATTTCAGCATAGTATTACTTGTTATTTATGTGTTTCTAACTTGACATCATTTCTGGAACTAAAGTGGGTGGAGTGGCAGGACTAGTTCTCCCATAACAGTCTGGGAGGTAAAGTGTTCACTTGTCTAGCAGGCTTACTTAGTTCGGTTTGAACAAAGACACCTCTTTCATTTTGTAGGTAGTTTATACTCGGCAACCTTGACTTGTTAAAGTGTGTTGAACGTTTTGATCCTTAACACACCTACCGGTTGTTAATACGGTCTCTTATAGACTCATCTCGATATTTAGGTAATTACTATGTTTATCATTCATATACCTAGATAGATTATCTATGTGACACCTACTTCTCATTATGAAATTACGGATCCACTGTTCCTATATTAATCTATTTGTAATTCATATTCATTGCATTAAAAGTATTAATATGTATTTTTATTGCTCTTGACAGGTTTTAAACTTTGTATTTAAGGACCAAACCTCGACTTTATACCTAGCGATAATACCATGGCATATTTCATATGTCATGGTTCTAAGATTCATACTTAGGACAAAAATCAAAGGCAAGGTTTAAGGCTTAAGCCTATGGTTATACGATACACCAATAGTATGCTTGGTATTTGGAATTAGGGTTGGTGGATATATTATACCTTGTATTAAGTATTGGGGTGGCGAGTTATAACATATGGTTTTGACATATGCGATGGGGTTTAAGACCTTGCATGGAAATGGAGACCAACATTAATGAAATGACTTCAAACTATGGATATGTGGGTTTTGGGTTGATAGTTGACACCAAGATGGCACCATTAATGCTTCTTGTGATTTGGGGCAGCCCAAAATTAGGGCTTGGCTCCATGAATGATTTGGTTATTTTGGTTGGTCTGTGGATGCTTTGGTCTTGACTCTGCTCTGTGAATGGAGGCGAAGCCCTGGTTAACAAAGGTATGCTTCGTTGGTTTCATGACAATGTTTGATGTTTCTTTCGTGGCTCAAATAGTTCCATACTTCTCATCCTCGCCATTTTGTTGGTGGTTGCACATGACAGGTTTGGCATGGAGCTTCATGGGTTATATCACGTTGTTGGTTGGGTTTTTACTGTGGGATTTTTATTCACCTTCGGGCCTATCTATACAAGTTTTGGGTTTGTAAAATGATGGTGTTGTTAGCAGTGAACGAGAAACCTTGGGAATTTCAACAGACTTGGTGTTTTTTTTATGTAAATTATGTTTTGGTGTGGGGGATTTAAGCCTGGGAAACACCATTGCTTGCAATGGCCACTATCCCTTCACAAGACTTTGTAAAATTCAATTGAAGGATTTAATGGTTACTCTATAAAAAAATCTATCCTATGTTTTTTATATTGTGTTGTTAATTTTAAAGCTTGAGTTTTTGTGGCAATTTCGCCTTCGTGGATGGTCTGTGTATAAATGCTTATATTTATTTCCTATTTGTTGATACTTGACAATGTATGGGTTGAGGCCATCCCATGCATGGAATGACCACTATGCATGGTTGTTGCGATAGCTTGGATGGTTGCAATTATTTACTATTTCGTTTATTAGTATGTAATGTGGAAATGTGAAATAGCGAGGGGTGCAAACCCAGAATTGCTATTGTTGTTGTAGATTGATTTGTTGAAAGGAATACAATATATCATGGTTTATTTTTTTCTCTTAGGGACTCTGTATTTAGTTAATGTGGCCAAGGCCACGCTTACAACGTGAGTGTAGACATGAGGGTCTCACGACCTTACTGTAGCGAATGTATTTGATTATTGTTTCCCGCATACACTCTGTCTATAGTGTATTCTTCATAAATGTAACATGACTCCACGGGATTTGAATCATGGTCATTGTTGATGCAAGGAGTTGTTAATAAAATGGATGGTTGCGAATTGGGGCTTAGGTTCGCACATGATTCAATTCTTGGCCTCTCTTGTATATTTACATGGACTGTGTAAAAGCATGATGAGGTTTAAATACAATAAATGATTCTTGTATATAAATGTAATTACATGGTTTTAAATGTTATTTGGAATGATTTCATGGTTATGGAAATGACTACTGTGTATGAATTTATAATGTGGTTTTGATTATGGCCTACGGCTTGGGATTGGATACCCATAGGGGTCGTTACTGCGACCTATGATATATTAAGGGTTTTATCTTAATTAATGAAAAGTTTCTTGGTTTTTATGTGAGTAATATTATATGGGACTTAAATGATTTATTAATAAGATATCTGATTATCTAGATTTATATATTATGACTGTGGATTTTAATTGGAAAATGGAATTTAATTTTATACCAATGAATGGTCACGATGCTTACTCTGTTTATTTGCTTATGATGAGGTTATTTTTTAATGGAAATGATTTCGTAGTTTAGCATGTATTTAATTATGCACACCTATAAATGTCTTTGCAGGTTTTTATCTTGGATTTAATATGGAATGTTTATAAATTATGCATTAGATATAATTATTATATTGTAGTTTATATTTGTGTTTCTATTTTATATCTTTTAATGTATTTAGTTATATATATATATTAGTTTATCTTTAGATAGTAGATTAGATTAACTAGGTTGTAACCTTATTCTCTTACATAGATAGGTAATAGATGTAAAATAAAACCTAGTTTGTACTTAATCGAGTTTCAACAGTAAAAATAATACATGAATTTAAAACTAGGATGCCAAAACCTTGATAAAAATTTATCAATGAATTAAAATTGCATGATTAAATTGATGAATAAACCCTGGATAAGTATTGTATAGTAAATAACTTACAAACTAGGGTTATAATTTAAAAATGCAAACCCTAGAAGAATTTAAATAGAGAAACAAATACATAGGGTTAGGAAATGCAATGTAATCATTCTCCTAACATAGCCAACATTTATTCTAGAAAAATAGAATAGGCAGTCTAGGGCCTCATTCTTGTAACTTGAAGCTCTTTTTAATGGTTGAACCTGCACACTCAAATAACCAGCATTAACAATTCATAGATAGATCGAACCTATGTATTAGATGACTGAATCAATTGGGAACTACCATGTTCCACCCAACCATGACCCAGAACAGTTCTTGGTTTAACTCTAGATCCCCCCGAGATGGACTCCAACATGGAAGTAGATTAGAGCTCATAAGGTATGGTTTCCTATCTGGTATATCAGGTATGGATTAGTTATCCTTTTTCCTTCCAGGAAAATGTTGTCCAAGAATTTACTTGAGTGCAAAAAAGGAAGAAAATGACTCCTCCCCATGATAGTTCAGAACCCCAAGCTTTTCCTTGGCTTGATACTTTATAGATAGACTTTTAGTCAAAGGGGCGGTTAAATCAAGAAATGCTTCATTTCTTGATTTAACCATTTTTATTTAACCTTTTAATATTTTAACTTAGGAACTTTTAGCTAGTTCCCAATTTGACCTTTATAAGTATTATACTATTTATTATATTTTAGTAATAAATAATAATGGACAGAGCTTTTCTTTCTTTCTTTCATCATTAATATTATTAGTATGTTTTTTCTTTATACATATCATGTATACAATACATAATAATATAACATTGGTTAACATTTGTCTTTGGGCATCATATATCATGATCCCTAGACTTAATGGCATTTATTCATTAAGGTCAAACATAGGTAAATGGTTAGGCCTACTAGGATAGGCAACTCTAAATGTCCTTGCATGTTGGATTCTCTTGTATAACATGGTACTTATTTAGTACCTAATGAAAATACAAAAATTCAAAACTTCATTTAATCACTTATAATCAAGTCTGATGAAATCAATATTTTTTCCAGTCATTTTCACTCGGACATTATTAAATTATTTTCAATAACCCCTAGTGCTTACCAAAGCCCATACTCAATGCTCAAACATGGAGTTACAACTTAGTGCAATTCCATAGTTCTTCACTCAAAATTAATGCTAGGATGTACTCAGTACGATACACTTAGCGATACAATGGCCAAGGATCTAATGCTCCATAGCTTATGTTCAACATCAACATGGAAAGCTCTAGGACTTATTCCCAACACTTCCAATTAACTTTTCATGTGTTCCAGAGCTTCTCGCTCAACACAAATGTAAGTACTCATGTGTTAGAGAGATTATTTCTCAGCACAAAATTTTAATTGCCCATGTGCTCCAAAGCTCCTCACTCAACAACAAACATTAATTACACATGTGCTCTAGAGCTCCTCGCTCAACACAAATCATCTCATCAATCATGTGCTTCAGGTTCCACGCCCAACACAAACAAGCATATACATATCATCTATAATTGGCTTATGCCCAATATATAAAACAAATCATCATGTTCATATGCAGTGAGGTGCTCGACCCAATATATCAAAATACACTATCAATATAACATCATAATCAATAGGCTCATTCCTATAAGTGTTAGGTACAAAATTTGAGATATTACATCCCTCCTTGCTTAGTACAACACCATCCTTGGTGTTCTAGGGACTCGAAATGACATCATGAAACAAGGAGGGGTAATCCTTTCACATGGTGGCTTCATTCTTCCAAGTAGCCTCATCGATCTCAAAGTGCTTCCATTGCACTTTCAGCTGGACTACGGTGTGCTTCCTGATTTGCACCTCTCTCTTATCTAATATATGAATAGGCTCGGGGGAAAACTCCCCTTCACGTTCCACCTGTAATCAGAAACAATCAACTCCATGTTTAGTAACATAAACATATTTGTTTAAGAAAGATGCATGGAACACATTATGGACTCTTACATGTGTGGGTAATGCATTCCACTCGCCTTTTCTTGGCCAGTATTTTAAAATGTCCACAAAATATAGGTGCTAACTTACCACACCTACCCAAGCTCAATGAGCTTCATTTTACTTTTACTTTCAAGTAGACATGATCACCTATTTGAAAGTCTTTATGTTTTATTTTTTGATCCGCATAACTTTTTTGGTGGTCTGGTGCTTCTTTAAGGTTTACCTGGACCTTGGTAACCTGCTGTTCCAAGTCCATTAATAAATCCGTCCCAAACATGAGCCTATCCACTGGGTTATCTCAAGTAACTAGTGTTCTACACTTTCTCCCATAGAAAACCTCAAAGGGACTCATCTTGGTGGAGGTCTGATAAATCTTGTTATATGCAAACTCTGGTAGATGTAGGTAGTCTTTCAACTTAGTGGGGTTGTTCATGACATGCATTCTAATCATTTCCTTGACAATCCGGTTTACTCTTTCTGTCTTCCCGTCTATGCAGCGAGTGATATGTGGTGCTAAAGTTCAACTGTGTCTCCAATATAGAGAATAAATGTCTCCAAACGTTTCTTCTAAACTTAACATCCCTATCCAGGATGATTTTATTGGGTATCCCATGGAATCTAAATATATCCTTCAAGAAGATATCAACAATTTTCACTGCCTTGTAGGCCAACTTCACAGGAATAAAGTCTGTTGCTTTTGACAACTTGTCAATGGCTACAAAAGTAGAATAATTTTGCTTCTTACTTTTTTGTAGGCTGGTGATAAAATCCATACTAATTACCACCCTTTTCCATTCCAAAATGGATAATGGCTGCAGCAATCCTGAAGGATGCTGATGCTCAGCTTTGACTAGCTGAAATTTTTTACATTTCACGATAAACATTGCAATGTCAACCTTTAACTTAGACCAAAAAAAGTGTCTCTTGATGGCGAATATCATCTTTTCATATCCCGAGTTCCCTTAGTAGGGTGCTCAATGAAATTCCGTGAGGATGCTAGACCGAATGTCCCCTCCTTCTGGAACGTACAATATATCCTTGGACCATAGCAGTCTGGATTCATCTACCTTGTATTCGTTTTGTTGTTGGAACAACCTGTCCTCTTGGAATTTCTTGAGGATTTCTACATAGAAAGGGTCAACTCTAGTGGCTCTTCTAATCCTCTCATGAAAATATTCATCAGTTTGACTCAAAGTCACCTCATATATCATATGAGTTTGTTGGCTTAAAGCGTAGACAACCTTGTTCTCTTTTCCCTTAATATGCTTTTACTCGAAATGGTACTCACTAAGGAAATCCAACCACCTGGATTTCCTTGCATTTAGATCTAGTTGATTGAATAAGTATTTTAGATTGGTATTTTCTGTCTTCAGATGGAACTTCCTTCCCATGAGGTAGTGTCTCCACATTTTCAATGCGTGGTTGATGGCGACTAACTCAAGATTATGCCAAGGGTAGTTCTGCTCATGTTATTTTAACTTTCGCGATTCATAATAGATCACATGATCATTCTACAAGAGGAATCCTCAAATTCCTTGCTTGCTTGCATCCATGCAAACAACAAAATCCCCATTGGGATCTGCAATTCGTACTATCGATGCATTCATCAAAAGTTACTCAATCTTTTGAAAACTTTATTCACACTTGGAAGTCTATAAATAGAATACATAGATAAAATAAACATATAGACTCTGTTTAGAGTAATTTCTAGGTCTTAGGAAAAAAAAATTTAAGCTATGAAATAAATGTGACACCAAGTATAGAAGAAATAATCCCTAAATAATTCTTAGAGAGGAAATAATTTACAGACCTAGTATTTTAGAATTAAAAACATAAACTCTTAAACATTCTAGATAGACATAAAGTTTATAAATAAAATGTAAACCCTTAAACATTTTAAGAGGAAATAATTGCAAACATAGGGTTAGAAATATAACATAAACCCTTAAATATTCTAACAGAAATTATACTAGATAATGGAACAAGAAAATCCAGAACATCATACCTAAAAAGTGAAGCTATTCTAGTGGCACATGATCCCTAAAAATTTTAAGCTAAAAAGTGAAGATATAACATGATCCCTAAACTTATGACACTTTCTTCATTAAGGCCTTCAAGTAAGTGGTTAGGTCTACTAGGCTAGGAAACTCTAAACATCATTGCATGTTGGATTCCCTTGTATAACGTGGTAGTTCTTCAGTACTTGATGAGATATAGAAATTTGATATTTCACGTAATCACTTATAAATAAGTCATATGAGATTGATATTTTACTCGAGTTGTTTTCACTCATCATAATTAATTCTTTTCAGTAACTTCGAGCGCTTATCCAGAGCCCATACTCAATGCTAAAAACAAGGATTTACAAACTTAGTGCAATTCCAAAGCTCCTCTCTCAACACTAATGGTAGGATGCACTTGTACGATACACCTAGGTATACAGTGGCCAAGGATTTGATGTTCCAGAGCTTATGCTAAACATGAACTTGGAAGGCTCCAGGGCTTATTTCCAATAATTCCAATTATCGTTTCATGTGCTTCAGAGCTTCCTGCTCAACAAAAAGTTTTACATAATTCATGTGATCCAGATCTCCTCGCTCAACACAAAAAAACACTCATGTGCTTCAGACCTTCTTTCTCAACAAAACTCAAACGCTCCTGTTCTCTGGATCTCCTTGCTCAACTAAAAACATCTCATCAATCATGTACTTTAAGGTCTACACCCAACATATATAATCATACATAAAACATATATAACTAGATTACGCCCAATATATCAAAAAAATCATCATGTTCATATGCACTGGGGTCCTAGGCCCAATATATCAAAAATAAAACATCAAAGTAACATCATAGCCAATGGGGCTTATGCCAATAAGTGTTAGGTCAAAATTTGGGATATTAAATCCCTCCTCGCTTAGGACAACACCATCCCTGGTGTTCTAGGTACTCAGAATAAAATCATGAAACAAGGTGGGGTAATCCTTTCTCATGGTGCCTTCATTCTCCCAAGTACCCTCATCAGCTTCTAAGTGCCTCCATTTCACTTCCAACTAAGCTATGGTGCACTTCCTGAGATACACATCTCTCTTGTCCAATATATGAAGTGGTTCAAGGGAAAACTCACCTTCAGGTTCCACTTCTAATAAGGACCAATCAATCACATGTTTAGTATCATAAACATATTTCTTTAATAATTATGCATGGAAAACAATGTGGACTCTTATGTGAGTGGGTAATGCTAGTTCAATTGCACATATTGCATGGCATGTTGATTAAACATGTCTCTTTTTTAAAGGAATGAATAAACTATATTCTATGGGTTTTGATTGATGTCAATGGAGGCCACAGTGGCGAAAATAGTGCACATTGGAATGTGTGGGCCTCAAGCTTAGGGCTTGGTCTCTTGTGTTGGGTTGGGTCATTTGCAGCATGAATGTTTGAGCTCTACCTCTATGATGTATGGTGGTGTGAAGCTTGGGAGGTTGGCTATGAAGGAAGGTGCATATCCGCTCTGGTTTAATAGCGTTGTTTTGTTTGTTCAATTTGGTTCAATGCGTACTCCTCATTGTAGCTCTTGTTTGGTGTTGCAGGTTGCAGGGTTAGAGGAAATCATGGGTCATGGGTCACCCTCATGTCAACAGTATACCCATTCAGGTAAGCCCTACTGTAGAAGTTTAAAACTTGTCCCCCTTTTGCGTGGTTGTTGTCACAAATTTAAAAATCTTCATGGGTTTGAGTGTTGACTCTTGTTTGAATGGTTGCATTTGAAAAAAGGGACTCTTTGTAAAAAGGAAATGTAAGGCATCAGGGATGCGTTTAACTATTTCAGATTTAGTGACTTCAGGTCGGGAATAATGTATTTTGGGTTTTGTTTTAAGGATGCTCTTCATAGTGATGTGGCTTGTTAAACTTGGCAGGATTTGCATATTGTTAATATCTTTATGGTCTTGATAATTGAGGAAGCACAATTGCTTGCAATGGTGCAAGGCCTAGTTTATACAACTGTGTAATTTTGTATTTGTTTTTCTAATGGTTATGTATATATATACAACATTTGCATACTGTTTTATTTCTTGGGTATGATTCTTATTCATTGGCATTAGTTAGACTTTGTGTGAAATCACAAATCTTGTTTAAATTCTTTATATCGATTCGTTAACTCTCGTGTTTGGCGTTTGGAGCCATGTTGTAGATGGAAATGGTGTTTCCCTCCATTTAGAGATGCGACTATGTGTTGGTTAAATGACTTATCATTTTTATGTTTTGATTCATGGTTAATGAATAATCTATGTATAAAATCCATGATTGTGGGTGTAACCCTTCCCTAGGTGTCATTGCTATTCGCATAGAGTTGACAGGGTTCATAAAGGGTTTATGGTAATGTTTAAATTATTTGTTTATGTAAAGGGTCGAGGGCCATGAAATAGTTACATGTAATTTATTTTTGGCTTTGATCTCAGTGTAGAGATTAGGTGAATTTGTTTTACAGCCTGTGTATTTATAATAGCCTGGTCTATTTGGTTGGTAGTTAAAACACTACAACGTTCAGACCCTTAGAGGTTTTGATAGCTTGACTCTTTCGCATTTTAATTTGTTATTTGATTATGGCTCTTTTTATAGATCATACTTAATTAGTTATTTTTATCCTAAATATAGTTCTGCTAGAAATATGAAATTTATTAGTAGAATCCATAGTTAAAATAAACATATAGACTATTTCAGTTTGTAGATTTCTGCGGTGAGACTAGTCCTGATGATGGTTCCTGATTCGGAATCAAAACGTCAACTTAAAAATTTCTACTGCTGATTGTCCAGAAAAACCCTACAACAACTTATCTTGGTCCTGATGATGGTTCCTGATTCGGAATCGAAACGTCGACTTAAAAATGTCTACTGCGGATTGTATGGAAAAACCCTACAACAACATATAGACTATATTTAGAGTAATTTCAAGGTCTTAGTAAAAACAATTTTAAGTTATGAAATAAATGTAAAACCAAGTATAGAATAAATAAGCCCTAAATAATTCTTAGACACGAAATAATTTTAAGACATAGTGATTTAGAATTTAAAACATAAAATCTTCAACATTATGGGAAGACATAGGGTTTAAAAATAAAATTTAAACCCTTAAATATTTAAACAAGAAATAATTACAAACATAGGGTCGAAAATATAGCATAAACCCTTATGTATTCTAACAAGAATTATTCTATTCCAACGGTTGAAAACCTACACACTCAATTTCCCACCATTAACAAATTCACAGGCAGATTTGACCTCTCTATAGATAACTAAATCACTTGGGAACTACCACGTTCCACCCAACCATGAGTGTGTGTGTGTGTGTGTGTGTGTGTGTGTGTGTGTGTGTGTGTGTATAGAAATATATATATTATTTCTTAACAATTTTCTTAGGTATCATATAACATGATCCCTAAACTTATGACACTTTCTTTATTAAGGTCGTGAGGTAGGTGGTTAGGTCTACTGGGATAGGCAAGTCTAAACATCCTTGCATGTTGGATTCCCTCATATAACATGGTAGTTCTTCAATACTTGATGAGATATAGAAATTTGAGATTTCACTTAATCACTTATAAATAAGTGAAATGAGATCAATATTTATTTGATTCATTTTCACTTGACATAATTAATTCTTTTTAGTAACTCCTAACACTTATCCATAGACCATACTCAACGTTAAAAATGGGGAGCTACAAACTTAATGCAATTCCAGAGCTCCTCGCTCAATGCTAATGTTAGGATGTGCTTGTAGGATACACCTACGGATAAAATGGCCAAGGATCTAATTTTCCACATCTTATGATCAACATCAACTTGGAAGGCTCTAGGGCTTATTCCCAACACTTCCAATTATCTTTGCATGTGCTTTAGAGATTACTTCTCAACACAAAGGTCTACATAATTCATGTGTTCCAGAGCTCCTCGCTCAACACAACAAAACACTCATGTGCTCTAGAGCTTATTGCTCAACACAACTTAAAAACTCATGTGCTCTAGAGCTTCTCGATCAACACAACAAAACACTCATGTGTTCCAGAGCTTCTTTCTCAACACAACTTAAACAATCATGTGCTTGAGAGCTTCTCGCTCAACCCAAAAATTCAAATACCGATGTGCTCGAGAGCTCCTTGCTCAACACAAAATATCTATTCCATCATGTGCTTCAGGGTCCACGCCCAACACATAAAACCATACATAAAACATATGTAATTGGCTTACACCCAATATATTAAACAAATCATCATTTTCATATGTAGTGGGGTCCTAGATCCAATATATCAAAATAAAACATCAAAGTAACATTATAGTCAGTGGGGCTTATGCCCATAAGTGTTAGGTCAAAATTTAGGATATTACATGTTTTTTTACATTCATAGTTTATTTTTGATGGTATAATATACCCTATAATATCTAATTAGAATCCTCAAAGACATGTCATCTACCGTAACCGTACCTAAATACAAACATTGTCACCTTGATAGATTATAGCAACTAACAAACCTATAAAATGGAGAAAGTATGAAGAGGACGGGCTATGCGATCACACCACTCACATCATCGTCATGAGTTAAATTAACATGATACATCTCTTAACCTCATAACCTAATCCAGATGATCTCATTAATTGACCTTGTAATTTGAATCATTTAAATTAAACCTCAAATATGAGATTTGAATCATAGTTAAGTTAATCCTAAGTTTTTATTTATTATTTATATATATTTTAAACCAACCTAACAACAACAAAGTACATATAGTTTGACCAAAATGAAATAAAACTTAACAAATTCTATTCCCTAGTTTAATTTCTATCAAAAAATTTAAATAAATTTCTTTTAAATTATTATACAAAATTAAAATTTAAAACTTATTAACTATATCAAAATCAAATTTTAAACTGTATAAATGTTTTTTTTATTTTTAGTATTAAATAATTGTTGTGAATGTTATGGTTAACCTACAACTTCGAGTGATGAGTACACCCACATGAAGGAACTAATGTGGGGGTGTCCATGACGAGTACGTTCCCAGTCTCACGACCATGTTCATGGCTTCACTGGTAGAGTTAAGAAGGGATTTGACCCCTCCTTTCCATCATTTTTCCCTAAAATTTTTGTATTTTCCACTGAGCTCTACAATTCTAGCTCAGCTCTAGGCTGTCGTTTGGCTCCGTGAAATGATCCTGATGGAATGCCAACTAGTGAGAGCCTAGTTTAATCATAGTGTGATCGCATGAACTTATTTCTAGGGTTTTAACTTTCTTATTCTTTGTGATATGGTTTTCCTTCATCTGCAGCCTTACAAGAAATCCTCCTTGGAAGACAAAGGGAATCAAACACTCACTCCAAATATCACTAGCCCATATATAGTTCTTCAAAATATTGGGTATGTTGCTTATAAATTAGCACTTTCTCCTTCTCTCATTCAGCATGTGATTGGCACCAACATCAGCACACAAATTTTTTACCAGAATGGGATAATGAAGGATCCAACATTTATGAGTTGGAGGCCATCCTCAATAAGCACACTTGTCAACTTCTCTCTCGGTCCATCACATAGGTCTTCAATTCAGTGGCACAAGATGCAACCAGAGGATGCTACATGGGAACCACTCCTTCAGATTCAACAACGGTTTCCACATCTTAAGCTTTGAGGACAAAGATTTTTCTATGAGGGAGGGGATGTTAAGAACCCATGTCAACCCTCCTCTTTATTTTTGTTAGTATATTTTATTGGACGCATATGCTTTGTAAGTCATCTCATTAGTGTGTTGTATTATCCGACATTCATGGGGATTAATGGTTGATGTTAAGTCATCCAATTAGTATGTTGTATTATCCCACATTCATGGGGAGTAATAGTTGTTTAGATTAGACCTAGTATATAAATAAGTGTTAAGGCCAATAAAATCATTGAAGAGTTATTTTGTATTGATCTTGCTCAAAGGAGGTTTCCCCCTCGAAGTGGACCATGATTAATAAGATCTCATACGTGATCCATAATTTATGTTATATCGTGCATTCTCATTGTTTATTGCAGGAGGTTCTCCACAGGTAGCTAGAGGAGAGGTGGATTTGAATGGATTCTTGGCATTATCCCTTCTTTCCAAGGAATCTATAAGCTACAGACATCCCATTATTCTCCTCTTCTTTTCCATTCTCTTTTTGTTTCACCTAGTATGGAGTGTTGTTCATCCCATTATACCATAAAATTCATTTTCTAGGCAAGTATTTCCTACCTAATAAAATGGACCGTTGTTCCTCCTATTATACCATAAAATTTATTTTCTAGGCAAGTATTGCCTACCTAATAAAGGGATTTTTGTTCCTTTAGGTTTGTCATATGTAAATTTATGTTACTTTTAAAGTTTTCTGTAGTTTTTTTTTGCAATTGGAATCCTTCCTTTCTTTGTTTCTTGAGTGTTTTGGGGGTTTTCATATTTCTGAGGAATCCTTATGGTTCCATATTTTTGAACCATGGCTCTGATACCATGTGTAAGGACCACACCTAGTCCCTAAATGCTTAGCTAATAAAAAAAATTACTTGTTGAAATAAATTTCTTTCTTTAGTTTATCTCAGAGTTTGTTTTGTTTAAAATGAAGGTCAAAGTTCATCTTTACTATACATATATGTAGAGACAAAGAAGCAAAATATATAGAGTTATAAATCAACAAAATATGTACATATATAATGATAAAATTTAAACATATAAGCATATATATTTATTTTCAAACAACATATATCTAAGAAAACTGCTAAAACATCCTTATTAAGAAACTAGTAAGTACTTGTGCAATTTCATACATGTATAAGGAGAACTTGTAGATATTGAGGAAAATACCTAAATATTAATAATTTCCTTTGTAGTCTTGTCTGTGGAGATTTTCCATGCAACTTTGCACCTCACCCAATCTGGAAACCTAACCGGTCAAATAGATTTTCCAACCTCCATGCTAGGAGCCATGAAAACAAGCCTTGTCTATTGTTTTCTCCAAAACCTTTGACCCTCCATCCTCTCCATTTCTGTCCTTTATCCTTTTTTCTTCTCGTGTCTACATAGTTCATTACTACACCTATCCCTTCATTAATGTCCCAACTCCCCTTGCATTTTCCCATTTAATTTCTCCATTCAAAACATGGGTTAGGTATTCTTTAACCATCAATAAAAATATTATACATTTAATGTTTATGGGTACATGTCAATGCATCATTTGTTTTACTATATAAATATCTACCATCCAATTTCAAGATAAATTCCAAGAATATAAAGATTCTTATTTTAATAATATATGTCAACTTAAGTTCTGACATAACCATTTACTTCAACAATAAGTGAGACATAATGATATACTTCAGACATCATAATTTATTCTTTATTATAGTTTAATTAGTATGTTTAGAATAATATATATACATATAATTCTAATTAATACTTATTCCATAATAATTTATTATGAAACTAACTCTCTTCCAAGCACAAGTTATAAATTATTTAATGAGTTCCATTTTCAACAACAACATTATTACAATTAAGAATTAATTAATATGCACTAATTAAGTAATTAACAATCTTATTAGTGCTAATCAACATCATTAACAATTTTTTAACATTTTTTAATCAAAGTTAATTATAACCTTATTAACACTAATTAAAATTGTTAATAAGTAGTTAATATTAATAGATAAATTAATAAAACTTAATTAATAGTATTACATCAATATCATTCAAAAACCAATTCACTGAACTAATTAAGATCGTTAATACTTATTTATCATTTAGTGACTAAGCACTTAAATCAACAATTAAGTTAACAAGAATCTTATAAACATTTATGAACCAAGTTATTGACAATCCTGTTAACCAGTAACTAACATCATTAGCATTATTTCATCTTTATCGAGAATAATTAATAATTAACCGTAATCACAATTACTTAACCATTCATTTATAATATTGATGTAACAACATCATTTCATAACTAAGATAGGTAATAGTATTTATAATTTGAGTATTCGCAACCATATGCATCAAAGTCATATCTTTATAGTGTATTATATAATTCATACAAATTATATATGTGATCTATGTAAGCGTAGCTAATTCTTACATACCTTATGTAGGTATACCAATAGTACTCAACCACACATCATAGATAATCACACAATTTACTATGTGCGGACACATAAACACAAATTTGCAATTCCTAACAACTTATTAACTTAAATCATAATAACTTATGGAAACAACTCATGTTCTTAGTATTTCAACAAGGTTTTCAACATACATATATAATTAATTAAATAAGTCTTCATAAATTAAATGGAACTCTGATGTACCTAGTTCCTTTTATATAATTCACAACTAACTTCCACATCCTATTCTTCCTTTGTTGGACTAACCTTGAGCATTAACTACATGACCTAACTCCAGTTAGAATGAGTAAGTAAAAGTGTTGACTACATTGACCAAGCTTACCTAGCTTGCACCCACTAGTCATCATCACACACCTTGGGGAGCGTGACATAGCGCAACCCTCCCATGACTCTTGCTTTACGGGATAAGTGGTGGGTAATTCCTCCACAGACCCCCTAATGGAGGAATGGTTTATGTCTACATCAGCATTGTGACTGCATTTCGACTGTCGCACTCAGGTTTTGTCATCAAATAACCAATTTGGGCAGTTGGGTTTTCTTGAAATCCTGCACCTACCCACACATCATGATAATAAACCAATAATCATACAAAACACTAATGATTCATTCACATACCATTTATATTTTGGAATTCATGCATTTGATGTAGTCCCATTTATTGGACTTAGCTATCTCTTAGCTCTTTTCAACCTGTAGTTTAGTCTAGTATCACAATATCCTGCAATATTGTGCAATCATATATATGCATACATAATTCATTACAAATAAACAACAATGTAAACATTCTCAATGTACCATGAATTTATATCATATTCATTATCTAACATATAACTCTAAATCAGTATCCATGCACCATCATCTATTAAATTTGCTTGATAGAGACATAATCAAAACACAAAATTAATTTATAATATTAACATCACAAACATATATCTAAATTTCTTAAATTAATAAATCCATATTGCGATAGTTTCATCAAACTAACGATGTTCCACACTAAAAAGAAAAAACAAACATCCAATGATAGTTAAGGTAATAAGGTCAAAACAAGGCATTACAATCTAAGTGAGGAGATGTGGTTTTAGGGGTATTGTCATCTCAATTCTCAATCATAGAAATTCTTCCCCTTTACTTATGATCAAGTTGCGGTGGAAATGGGGTCTTTCCATGGGGCCATGTTGTTAACAACTTGGTATTGTTGGGTTTTTCACATGAAAACAAGAATCGGCCAAAACCATAAAACCCAAATTAATGACTCGCTATCCTTATGAAATGCTAATTTACTCCCATATTGCTATATACTATTGGTCATCATGTAAGAATGCATGACTTAGATACACAACTATGCTTTTCCGAACCCAATTTGATGAAATAACTTTTCCTATTTATGCAACTTACCCATAATAGGATCTGTAGTGTAAGCATGCTCCTAATTTACTAGGTAACTTACTCTTGTTTTAGTTTAGCACAAATTTTTGCCAACAACTTCATAGTTTGGCCTTAATCCTTCAAGTGGAAGGAGAAAATTCTAACCCGCACAGGCACAGAAAGTGTGTGGGTTAGATGCAATGAATAAAGACATACTCATTTCGTATTCAAGTACATTGTTTCATGTCAGATAAGATGGTATTGCATTTAAATGCATGATTTGATCGATGGTTTCAAAAATAGAATTGGGCCAAATACCACGTCTCATCATAGTTCAAGGAAAGCATAATCGAGATGAGGAATATACGTGCTAAGTTAGATAAAGGAACATGAATATGCAGTACATCATTATAAACATTATAGATATCTTACAAACATATCAAAATTAATCTAGAATGAAAATAAATTGATCCAAATTACATAAGAGTGTTGATGAAGGTAGGTAAGCTAGTGTTCCTTACCATGTAAGTTCAAATAAGTGATGTTTCAATATATACTAATATCTATATGTTTCACATGAAAATAAACATTAGGAAAAACCTTAAGCCCGAATTGAGTAAAAAGATGCATTGTTGGCTTAGCATGGCCAACTAATGTTGCTCTATAATGTCCAAGGATGAAAAAAACCCTTCACCGTCATCCATGGTCATGGTCATTGAATTATTCATGCCCGTCAAGCCTATTTAACTACCGGCTTATCAAAGAGAAGGTATTGTTATTAATACAAACAATTTCAATACTTAATTAGAATTTTCAACCAAAAAATAGAGAAAATGAACGATAAACAAAACATATACAACCAATCTAGGATTGTGCAACCATAGCCACTTCTCTTTATCTAACTATAATTATCATTCCGAGCATTTTATTGGTGATGAATTCTCGGGTGAGGAAGTAAAATGATGAATTAAGAGCATGTATGTAGAGATATTGTTTATCACAAAGAGCTGGTAAGAACAATAAAGAAAGTGAGCTCATCTCCACTGACACCGATTTGCATCATAGATTAATTATTAATCCAATTATATAAGTACATGTGATAATGTGCTATAGTCATTCACTTGTAACAAAGAGGCCCAACGAAGGAGGCTACACGTGAAGGGGTTGTGACTAAGAAGTCGACGCAACAAGATACACACATAGGGTTTGAATTAGAGCACCATCAAGTTTGCATACCCTTGTAGACATGTATGATGTATGCTCTGCCACCAATGCTAAAGATGTAGATATCAAAACTAACGTCACTGAAGTGCAAACCAATCAAAAAAATTATAAACCTATATAAAACTTTATAAAGTAAAAAAAATTAAATGATTGGATCAATAGAGTTTACCATTTCATATATATCACCACTCGCGGTTACATACAAGTGGAATAAGCGAAAAAGTTGCTTAGTACCTGCCTCCTAAGAAGAGATTGAAAATATACAGCAATAGGATACTACAATTCCTTTAAAGGCTTCATAACTTATATAGTGGGATGATTTCATTCAAAAACTAGAGTTATAACTACTACTTGTATGGTGGGGAACCTACCCATACTTATGATTGTGGGAGCAGTCAATGCTTTATAGCTTTCTCTACCCTCTAACTCTAAATCTAGGCAAGCGATAGCAATTTGACATGTACCACTAGCTAATAACCACCACTAACCTAGAAGCACATGATAAGTTTATGCTTGTATTGACTAGGTCCAAATTCATAACTTATAGTTTCCATCTACTTATTTTAAATTA
>LPNX010332747.1:151802-232390 GCA_001517045.1 Pseudotsuga menziesii
GTTGGCTTTTATATTCGTCTTTTAGCTTAATTAAAAGGCATTCAAACTTTCTTCTTTAAAAATTTTTATTTTTCTCACCAATGAAGCTGCCACTACCGTATGTATAATAGTTGGAAATCGTGAATAAAATACGACTGGTAGTTTTACCGGCTTTTCTCCATGCTCGACAATGGTCACGATCATTTCGATCAAATTGATATAGAACTATTGAACCTCAAACGTGGTACCTACTTTGTAAATGTTCTACCTTAAAACAGGGTTTATTATAGTCAAAATAAAAAGCATAATTATCTGCATTTGGTTTTATAATGTTAAAGATATATGATTTCATTCGGCCATGCCAATCATATCTTATCTATGAAACTAGTACTGAATTCCAATTATTTCTGAACCCCATGTCTTACTAATATTTTACTTCAGAACCCTTCTATATATATATAAAATGCAACAACTTGAGTGTGTAAAAGATCTGGAGTTGTAAGTTTTCGATTTTGGTTGTTGTGATATCCAGGGTGGAATTCTTCTAGGGCGCAGTAAAGCTTACATGCACACAATTTTCCCAGAGAATAGTACCACTGTACTCGAAACTGTTGCAAATATTGGTCTGATATTCTTTCTGTTTTTGGTTGGGTTGGAACTAGATTTCAATGCAATTAAACATACTGGAAGGAAGGCCTTAGCAATTTCTGCAGCTGGAATTAGCTTACCATTTTTGGCCGGGATCGGAGTTGCTTATATTCTCAAGGAAACGATTTCTAAGGGTTTGGGCTATGGATAGTTCCTCGTCTTCATGGGTGTATCGTTGTCTATCGCTGCGTTCCCAATACTTGATAGGATACTTACAGAAGTCAAGATTCTTACCACGGATGTGGGGCAAATGGCCATGGCCGCAGCTGCAGTTAATGACGTGGTTTCTTGGATTCTTCTGGCCCTTGCCGTCGCTCTTTCAGGTATAGACAAGAGCCCTATTATATCAATCTATGTTCTGCTATGTGGATTATCATTTGTGGTTTTCATGATGGTAGCGGTGAAGCCCATAATGTCTTGGATTGGCCAGTGGTCACCTGACAATGAACCAGTGAGCGAAACATTCGTTTGCGTTACTCTGGCTGGAGTGCTACCATCTAGCTTTGTAACAGATGCAATTGGGATTCACTCAATCTTCGTAGCTTTTGTGTTTGGTTTGACAATTCCGAAAGATGGCCCGTTAGTAGGGATGCTTATTGAAAAGATTGAGGACTTCGTATCAGGCTTGCTACTACCATTATATTTTTCCTCCAGCGGTTTGAAGACTAATGTGGCATCGATTCATGGGAGCACGTCTTGGGGTCTGCTTGGTTTGGTTATGGTGACTGCTTGCGTAGGGAAGATTCTGGGTACGTTTTTTGTTGCAATCGCCCACAAAGTTCCTTGTCACGAAGCAATGGCCTTGGGATTCTTGATGAACACCAAAGGATTAGTGGAGTTGATTGTCCTCAACATTGGAAAGGATAGGAAGGTACATTACAAATTTCAAAAAAGTATTCAAATTCATCTTGAATGAACTCAAATATTCGATAGCCCATACAGCTTAACCCGATGATCTGGATGTTTATTTTTTACTTTTTCAGGTTTTGAATGACGAAGTTTTCTCGATTTTGGTGTTGATGGCTCTGTTCACAACATTCATTACAACCCCATTAGTAATGGCCATATACAAGCCAGCAAGAAAGGCAACTCCATACATACACAGAAAGATACAGAGAGAGAAACCAGAGGACTAGCTCAGAATCCTGGCTTGTCTGCACGGTACGAGGAACATATTAGCGATGATAAACCTGATAGAGGCCTCCAGGGGGATTCGTAAGCCTGCCATGCACCTCTACATCATGCACCTGGTGGAGTTGTCCAAGAGGTCTTCTGCGATCATGATGGTTCACAAGGCCAGGAAAAACGGGCTTCCCTTCTAGAACCGCAACCGTTCCCAATCATAAGATTGGATAGTGGTTGCATTCGAGGCATATGAGCAACTGAGCAAGGTAATGGTGAGGCCCATGACCGCCATCTCTCCTATCCATGACATGCATGAGGATATCTGCAATATTGCGGACCGGCAGCGGATTTCCATGATCATTCTTCCCTTCCACAAATACCAGCGCGTCGACGGCGACCTGGAGTCTGTGATCCTGGGATTCAGAAATATGAACCAGAGGGTGTTGAAGCACGCGCGCTGCTCGGTGGGCATCCTAGTCGACAGGGGCCAACTAGGTGGCCAGTCCCAGCTGGAACCTTTCAACATAGATCATCACGTCGCAGTACTTTTCTTCGAAGGCCCCGATGACCGGGAGGCTCTGGTTTTCAGAAGAAGAATGGCAGAGCACCCGGGCATTAAGCTGACAGTCATAAGGTTCCTGCTCGGCAGCGAGTTCGATGACACAGCCATCAATCTAACTCCAGTGCCTGCCCATGACCACGAGCCGCGTCGCAAAGCGTACAAATTTTATACTGCAGAAATGAACAGAGAGCAGGAAAAGACGCTGGACGAGGAAGATTGAAGGTGTTACAGCGACTCATGGTGTTCAAACAGAAAAAACGAAGATATATTTTAAAAATTATTATGCACAATCAAACAAAAAATGAAGATATATTTTAAATAAAAGCTGATGTCATCATTTCCATGTGTCAAGTGAAAACCAGATACCAAACTCCAAGAATGACATCGTTCCTGATTGGCCAATCAGAACTTTACAAAATAGCAGATCCAAATATTTTTATTAAAATTTAAAATATTTTTTTCAAACTCTAAACTTTAACTTTAGAAAACAGATTTTAATTTTTTGGTGTTTGGCAACTAATATAAGGTCAAAAGCTGTTGACTTACAAACATTACTATATACCTGCTGAGGCAGGTATAAAAAATCATAAAAATGTTAAAAACATATTTCTAAATAATTCGATAGATGAATAAGTTTGTTGATTCTCCTTATGTTACGGAGTTTACACAATGACTTAGAAATGAATGATAAAGCATAAGAAATCATTATGAATTAATAATGAATAATGTTAAGTAATAATAGATTATGTTAAGTAGATAATCAAATTGTATATCAATTCTAAGTAAAGACAATCTAGAGCATTATTATTATACACATACAACTAACCATTAAACATTATAAGTAAATATATTATTAATCAATTTTCGCAATTGACCACTTAAAATTTTAAGATAATGACCTACATGAAAGACAAACACAAACAAATTTATTAATAATCTATGATGAAAATTTTTTAGGGGGGGTTCACTTGGTGAAATCGTTACATATCACTATCATTCGTAGGATATTAAAGAATATCCTTGATGTCACATACCTCAATTTGCAAAATAATTTAATGTCATTAAGGAACATTATGTTATATTTTATGCTAAAGTTTGTAATTGATGACCAATCAGGGTCAAGGATAATTAATGTATTGCAGAATACTTTATTAATAAATAAATAAATGATGAGACAACAGCATAGGGAAGTTGTTAAATGAGTGTTAACCGGTCACTTGGTGGAGGAGACTAGGTGGAGAGTATACTGACAAGTGGTAGCATCCTCAAACTACTTCTGACTATTGCAGGTGGAAACTTCCCTATAATTATGGTCATGATTCCCTAAGAAACTGGAATTGGAGCAGGTGGCTCATTAAGTAAAAACTAACCTAGAAGACCTAGGCATTGATATAAAAATTGCCATTGAAGATAGTTGAGGCTGCTCGTTCTGGAATTGTGATCATTCTGAGTGAATGAAGTGCACATGAGAAATTCGATGAAGGGGACTTGTTGAAGTGAGTTTGAGGGTTTAACTGTTGAATATTGAACTTGTGAAACTACTCTATGATGAAGTTTTTACTACTGTGAGCAGGGCTGAATTACTGCTTTATATTTAGTCTAGTGACAAAGGATCTCAAAGTTACATCTTTCACCGAGTACTCTACCAGGATGACTAGGAAGCAGGCTTGGGGGTCCTGACAAAGTGCAGACTAAGCTTTCTCTAGGAGTTGGTTGGGAGAAACAACCTCCTTAAGCTATTGTCACGTCATCCATTGACAGGTTTTTATTTGTTCAGGTTTATTTATAGTTTATCTACTATTTTCAGAAAAACGATTACTAGTTTTCAAGATATGCATATTATTGATTTATTAGCATTTATGAAGTAAAGATAATTGTTTAGTGATAAAATTAGAGATTAGTAGATTATATTTAAA
Source organism: Pseudotsuga menziesii (assembly GCA_001517045.1). Classification (NCBI taxonomy): domain Eukaryota; kingdom Viridiplantae; phylum Streptophyta; class Pinopsida; order Pinales; family Pinaceae; genus Pseudotsuga; species Pseudotsuga menziesii. The sequence continues at coordinate 156,033 of LPNX010332747.1, forward strand.
ACAATAAGGAAATTGCTAAATGAAAATGATTAGAAAAAAATTACCACACCGTATTTTTCCATTCCTTGTATAAGCTGTACGTTAGTACAGCTAGTTGTTTGAGTTAGATGGGTAGATTTGTTACTAATTCTGAATGTAAAATGCAAATGACTTCTTCTATAGATTTACATGATTTATTTACAGAAATTTAGTTGTACTTGTTATGTTTAATGGAAATAAATGCATTATCTATTTACAAGAAAAGAATAGCTTATATAGTAATCACTAATAATTAAATTAATCATAGTATTATTACTAGTATTAATAATTATTATAAATACAATAAATAAAGTTTAATAAACAAATATAGAAACAATAAAAAAAATAATACTTAGAGTTAACCTAGCTAGAACTTTATAGGACATTGTAATTATTTATTCAAAATTTACTTTTACACTATGTTCCAAGCACATAAGTATTTACTGTAACCCTCAAGAATTACCTAGGGTTTACAAAATATAGGTTCTTATTTCTCTAAACACACTTTCATATTCTTATTTAAAAACATAAAAACTAATAGCTGTAATAATTATTCTTTTTAAAAATAAAATAATTACAGATGCTAAATTTATCCTGAAAAATCATTGAAATACAGAACTGTAGGTTATCTAAAGATAATAACCAATTTGAAAGAAACAGAATACTTAATTCACCTAATAAAATGGTATAAATTCATATAGTAAAAATACCTATAAATAATTTATATTAAATGCAATTTTTTTAAATTAAATAACATTGTCAACAATTTAATAGAGATGAAATAAAATAAGGGTAATGGCCTATGGCCTTTTATATATATCAGTCGAGGCTTAATCCTGTTAAAAAACAAACTATACAATTTTAAGTAGGATAGTAAACCAAAATTGTAAACATTACTTATGATAACAAGTAAAAACCCTATATCTATTTACAAGTCTCATTGAATAAGATAGTGGTCGAAATAGTATCGTCACGGCTTAAGCCGAGTGTGAAAAACATAAATTTTTCACATCTTCCAGGCCATAAGGCTCTTTCAAGAAAATCCTAGGTCACGACTGCAATAGCATTCAATCTCCATGCCCATAATACCCTCTAGGGTTTTAAAGTAGTACAAAAACAAACACCAAGAAGTAACAAACTAACAAGTAAACCAAGGCCAAGCCATAACTAGCAGCGAAGCTTCATATCTTTCGACCACCACAACTCAATGCATGAGAAAACCCTTAGTACAACCGTGGCTTACCAAGGTTTTTCATGGCCGAAGGTTGGAGAGTTGAGCTAGCAGCTAGCACCTCAAGCTGGGAGAGAAACCTGCGCAGGAAAAAAAGTATTTAGTTACAGTTTTTAATTTGTAAATGTAATTAAACTTTACTGTAGAACTGAATTCTTGATGGGTATTTACCTTGCATCATTCTCGGTTGGAGAAATCGTGGAAACAAGCCACCAGAGACAACTCAAATGGCACATCGAAGGGTAAATCCATAAGCTAAGAAGGCACCCAGTGCAACTGAAGACCTTGAGTCATGAATTCGAAGGAAATAAGAAATACTCCAACCAGAGCGAAGAACACTCATGGTTTAAAACTCTATCCATTGTATTCTGTCTTAAACACCAACTCAGTCCTTGAATCAATGAAGAAAAACAAATTTCTACACACACATTTTCTCCACAACATTCGTTAATTCATAAAAACTAGTGTATACTTCTCATAGGGTCAGGCTTGCAGTGAATTTGAGAACCTCTAAGTCAACAAGGAACAATGGGGGCCACGAGCTTGCAACTCAGTTGCACCAGTCTAAGGAACCCTCTCTTTGCAAAATGAAGGGTAGAGTTTTGTTTTAAATGAACTTATCTCATGGGAAAAACAATCTCCACGTGTCCACCCAAATTATTTCCTCCTCATGGGTGCAAGTCAATAGTCAATTTTGCAGTTCAATATACATATAAATCATTGCAAATAAAAGTTATAATCATTAAGCAATGTATTTCCTTTTGATTGCCGTAGTATATTTTAATCCTTAAGCTGTATTTAAAACACAATTTGTAAACCATAGTATAATGATATGTGATTTTTTTATGGTCAGTATTTGTAAAATAAAATAGGATAGATTTATTTGGCTATGTTTGTAAAACATAGGGAGATGATATCCCCTTAACCAAAAAATCTCATAAAAAAGGATAGTCTAATAACTTCTTGAGGTTTCCTTTTGATTTTGTAGAGTTGAAAGTAAAATGGTAACTAGGACCAAGGAAATAATAGGATCTCCTATATTATATTAACCAACAACCTTATCTCAATATTTTACTAAACATCCTTGTGTAAAGGTGTTGTTATAGCTAACGGGTACACTAGGAATTTGAGGTGTATGATACAATAAAAGAGATCAAGGTAAAAATTCTAAGAGTTTAAAAAGGAATTCTTTCAACTAGGATTATAATCTTGATCCAATTCTTTTAATGTGGTGTGTAGTTGGGGACACTAGTAAATGTAGTCCATAGACCTATATAAGAATCTTAGTGTAATTCTAGCATCCAAATAATGAGTAAACAAATAAAAGTAAAAGTAGTTTTGGTTTATTTATTGAGAAAACGTTTGTTTATAAAACCCTAGGATAAGGGTAAATGTGATAGACACCAAATTTTGTTGAGTGATCTAAGCATTAAGCTGCGAACTTTATTTCTTTATATTTAAACTCTAGATTACAATTACTATAAGCAAGAATACAAGTATTCATTAGAATTTAATCTTAATCATCCACATGATTTGATGACATTTTGATAGTAATTGATAATGCATATGTAGTTTTGTTGTAATATATATTTATGGAGTTGTGAAAACTTAAATAAGATCAACGTTACCTCTTATGGAGACAAGCATCTTTTAAACATTCTAAGTTTAGCATCATATTTATGCTAGAGAAGTATCTTCTTGACCTGAATATATATATTATTTAACTGAAATTTACGCTGACCTCTTAAAACCTGTAAAGAACCATTAGTCCCACTATGTTAGCTATAAGCTAAGTAAGGCCTGATCACACTTAAGAAACTTTCCCTACTGGACAAAAGAAAACAATAGTATACTTAGCATTAGTAAAAGACATTTTTTCTTTTCCACTTTTTGGAAAAATACAACTCCTAAGTTGAAAACATTGCTAACACAGCTTGTATCTTAGTGTTGGATAGTGGAAGACCGAGTGAAATATTCATCAAGAAGGAAAAATGTGTAAAATAAAACTGATTCAATGTAATGTCCCTTTTTTAAATTTTATTAAATGACCAATTTTTTCAGTTTTTCATCGATTTTGACCTAAACTAGTTTTGATGTCTAGACCTCCAAATTGGCCCACAAGCTCCCAAATTTTCTCATAAGGTACATTAATAATATTATAAATTAAATATGATGTTCAAGTATTTTTTATGAACACCAAATTACTTATTAAAACTTGTTTAATGTTATGTTCAAAGTAGGATTCCTTACTAGCAAATCAGGGCTCCAATTCCCCCTGGGTAATTGTCGAAAATGGCTTCTCAAATGGTCCCAAAGTCACTCTAATTTCATAAAAGAGGAATGGGATGTGTAAGGTAAATTTTCAAATTCTCATATTCATCATGTTTTAGTTTAGACAGGCTGTAATGACTCTTTCCAAAACAACTCCCAAATCACAATTTCGACCCTTCGGGAAAATGCACAAAATCTTCTTGCAATGCAATAAAAATGAGTAAAATGGCTTCCAATGCTTAATTATTGAACATGAGACTAGAAATAAAAATTAATTCCATTCCATTCATCACACATTTATCAGTGATACATTCCTCCATTCCAAATAATAAGCATTACCGTAGCATATATCAAAATAAAGTGGAAATAGTCATTGTTTGTTCATTAAAAGCCATTTTGGAATACAACTCTTAGGTATTTCGAATTGAAAATTTATGAGAATGAATAATAGATAATATATACATTATTACAATTATAAATATATCAGTAATATCTCTCCCAAAGAGTACATGAGATCACCCAAGGCGCAATCCCTCTATGAGCATGAATATGCAAAGAAAACTGGAAATGGTTGATAGAGAGTGGTGCAATAGAAGAATCGACGTGATTTATTGTATATTACACCTATAAATAATACTCCATTAAATATCCTTGAAATAACTTATTGTAATTTCCAAAAACCAACTTGGATGGGAATATTTCACCCTCGAAATTGGCTAAGGCAAGAAATCTAGCTCTCCACTAGCTTTCACAATTCCCAAATGACAATTTATCAAATTATCAAAATCCATTATCTTTATTGATTCCTTTATTTTATAAAGATCCTTATCCTTATAAGTTTCCCAATCCATCCACAAACTCAATCCAATTCGAATTTGAGTGTGTGCTCATGATTTTCCATGCATCCTCCCTTTCCTAGCCTTCCACCTTCCCCAAATTTTAGTTGGAACCCATTGATCTTCCTCAAATGACATGAAATATCTATTGGATGGTCAATTTATACATTTCATTTCATATATGTTATATTTCATCCTTTATATATGATTTTTTTCATAGGTGTCATAGCATCTTCATCATTGTTTTCCATAGAGCTAGAAAATCTATTCCAAGTGTCTCACTAGCTCCAAAATGACTCTTCCTTTCCCATGTAAGTTGCATTTTATCCCAAGTTAGACCTATGATTCATATTTCTAAGTGTATTATCCTTATAAATCATCCAAAAACCTTTATAATTACCATTGATTCAAAATTGCAAGAGGAGCATGCCATGTGGCACCAAATTCCTAGCTTGTGTGGGCCTCATAGTCTCCATGTGTCTCCATGCTCCATTCCCACTTCAATTTTCTATTTTAATTATTTAATAATATAAATTATTAAATATTTATCCCATTTTAATGTGTCAACATAATTTATTAGCCACCGTATTAAAATTCCAAATGTATCCATCCAACTTAGGAACTAGTAGGGTCATGCAATTCTCCTGCTATTCAGTTATTTAAATGGGGACATTACAGTCCTGCCAGCCCAATATTGCTTGTCTTCAAGAAATTTTAGATCTATATGATGCACTACTCTTTTTACATTCATATTCTCAAGTGATGAATAAATCTCCAATGCTTCTTGTTTCCCCCACAATTGAAACCGATGAAACCAAAAATGATCCCAGGGTCCCATATGATCCTCCAAGTAAGTAGATCACCATGATGTAGCCCAATGAAATAGGTGAGCATCCCATGTCCCATAATGCTTCTCCAAAATTATATAATTTACATAAATATAATCAACCATCTATTCTTTCATCCAAGAAGTGAATGAAGAACATCAACCAAAATATGAACCAAATAAGGAGCAAATAAAACATGGAGACTTCAAGTGGCTCACAGAAGTCTCATCAATACATTCATGAATATGTATATCATCATGAAATAACATAGTATGTCTATGCCAAAAATAATTTCCTTTGATTATATGTATCTTCACCCAAGTGTGGGATGAACATCCCCCAACATCAAATGGACTAGGCAAGGAGCAATGAAAATCATGTGTCTCCAAGTGACTCAAGGGAATACCATAGGTGCATCCATGTGGATGTGTATCATCATAATGTGAAAATGAATTCTGCTGAAAATGTAAATAATATCTCTCTCTAATAATTTCATCTTCAAAAGGAGAGATATAAATTTTATACTCTTCATGTGGCACATTAAAAAATGAACCTTTCACCCATACTTCATTTGGATGAGTGCTGCAAAATTTCAAAGTGTAGGACATACGAGAAAGAACCAACTCACCAACAACCTTCATGTTTGGCTTGGTATATCTAACATGGAATTAATCAACCCATTATATCTCCTCATGCATCAATATAGATCTCATACTATTGCAAGTCATTACTTGTTTTGGGTAAGTATGCTTCCCTCTTACAACCATTGGTACACCTTTCGAATCTTGAAATTTCATCTTAGGAATTTGGTATTTTATTATATGTTACCCTATAAAATACAACCATTGCACTCCCAAAACCATATTATTATCAAAAACATTAACCAAATAAAAAATATCAATAAAAGTATACTTACCTACGGTGACTTGCATGTTTGGAACCCATGTTTTGCACTGCATTCTGTTGTGACCGGGAATGACAACTCTGAAGCCATCAAATGGTTAAATTTATATATTCCTTTTCTCCACCATATATGAATAAATGAATTTATGTGTGGCTCCTCCATATACCAAAACTGAATCTCTTTACATCCTAGTACCACACCCTTGTATTGAATAGTGTGATAGTGAGGCACTGCTGATAGTATTGTCATTCTTTCTTTTTCTAGTGAAATCTGATTTTATTATTGTCTTTCTTCTTTAGCTATTGTCTCATATGCCTCTTTTTGATCTGAAATGTGTTCTCCTTCATTTATAACTCCTTCATACCCATCATTATTAGAAAATACTTCTATATATTGATCCTTTCCCTTAGTACACTTATGCCCGAGTGTCCATGGTTGAAAGCATGTGAAGCACAATTTTTTTATTCGAAGTTCATCCCTGTTTAGTACTTATTTATTATTATTTTAAGATGAATATATTTTCCAAGGATTCTTATCAAGTGTATATTTTTACCAAGGTTTTTTTTCAAATTTGGAGTTCGGCTTGGGAGGAAATCTTGTTTAGGAAGCACATCTTGGATATCTCTAGTCAAGCATGATTGTATATTTTAATGTAGTGGGATTATGGGATTTGACCAAAAATTTCAAGAGTTCAGCCAAACCTTCAGTGAACAAAAATAATAACCTTCCCATAGACACATCAGCCACCTTGACTTATAATTTTTGAAATTCCATCATATAATCAGTCGGGGTTCCAACTTGCTTCAATTGTGCTAGTTCTTTAAGAAACAATTCATGATATTTTTTTCCAAATCTTTCTAGTACCTTGTCAATAAATTCTCCATATTTGTTAACCTGATCATGACCTAAATTTTTCAGTATATGGAAACATCATTCATTGGAATCTCCTTCCAAGTGAAATATGGTCATTTTTAAGGCATATTCTTCCACCATTGGATTTAGCTGAAAATACACATCTAATTTTTGCACCCAAGTGCTAGCAGAACTTTGAGAGGAACCATCAAAAGTAGGGAGTGTAACTTTAATAATGGCACAATTTAAGTATTTTTTTTTGTAAAGAGATTTATTAGCTTCCTTCTTTTTTAGTTTGTTTGTAGCAAGACAGTACTGATAAAATGGTACACTTCTTTTACAATCTTCATCCAATCTATCCCATTCTTTTTCCATTGTAGAAAGTTCAAGTTCAATGTTAGGATCTTATTTGGGTACAATAAATTTAGGTGTAGTAGGCATTGGAGTGCTCTGAAATTCATGGGGTCTATTATGAGTTCTTATTCTTGAGAAAATATGCCCACCCATTGTCTTCTTTTCTTCTGATTGTGAACTACTGCTATCTCCTATTACTCCTAATTTGCTTCCAAATTGGCTAACCAACAATTTGAATCTTTTCATAAGTTTTTGGTTCATGTTATTAGTTATTTCATAAAATATAGTTTGTAGGAGTTTAATAGATTCCACCTTATCATGATTAGTGTATCCCTTCCCCTCGCTAGTCATAGTTTAAGTAGAATGTACCTCTTCTTCTACTACTTCTTCTCCAACAAAAACACCTTCAACTTCAAGATATAAGGGTGTTGGATTATTTATTTGAATCCTTGTAAATTTTCAAAGTCTCATATGCATCATGGTTCAGTTTATATAGTATTTTATGACTCTTTCCAAAACAACTCCCAAATCACAATTTCGACCCTTGGGGAAAATGCACCAAATCCTCTCCCATTGAAATAAAAATGAGTAAAATGGATTCCAATTGTTAAGTACTAAACACAAGAATTGAAATACACATTAAAGAAATTTTAGTTATCATACATTTATTAGAGATACATTCCTCCATTCTAAATAATAAGCATTACCATAGAATATATCAAAATAGAGTGGAAATGGTAACTGTTTCTTCATTAAAAGTCATTTTGACATACAACTCTTTGGTATTTCTACTAGAAAATGTATGATAATTAATAATGGATTATATTTAACCAATTATAATCATAAATATATCAGGAATATCTCTCCCAAAGAGCACATGATCTCACACAAGGTGCAATCCCTCCATGAGCATGTATATGCAAAGAAAATTGGAAATGGTTGATGGAGAGTGCTGCAATAAAAGAATCCACATGATTTATTGTAGCTTACACCTTCAAATAAGACTCCATTAAATCTCCCTTAAATACTTGATTGACCTCTCCAAATACCAACTTGGATGGGAATCTTTCACCCTCGAAATTGGATAAGGCAAGAAAACTAATCCTCCACTAGCTCTCACAATTCACAAATGAAAATTTTTCAAATGATCAAAAGAAATTCTCTTGGTTTCTTATTTTATTTTATAAAAATTATTAGCCTTATAAATTTTCCAATCCACCCACAAATGTGCCACAAACTCAATCCAATTAGAATTGGGGTGTGTGTTAATGATTTTCTATGTGTCCTCCCTTTCTTATCCGTCCACATTCCCCAAATTTGAGTTGGAGCCCTTTCAGCTTCCTCAACTCACATGAGAGCTCGCTTGGATGCTCTATTTTGAACTGACAAATCATATATGTCAGATATAAGCCTTCAGATCTGATTTGTATCATAGATGTCATAGCATCTTCATCGTTGTTGTCATAGAGCTAGGGATTCTAGTCCAAGTGTCTCACTAGCTCCAAAATGACTCTTCCTTTCCCATGTAAGTTACATTTCCTCTCAATTTTGACCTATGATCCATATTTGCAAGTGTATTAGCACTATAACTCATCGAAGAATCTTTATACTTCCCATGGATTTGAAATTGCAAGAGGAGGATTCCATGTGGCACCAAATTCCTAGCTTGTGTGGGCCTCATAGTCTCCATGTGTCTTCATTCTCCATTTCCACTTCAATCTTGTATTTATTTAATAAGCCATATTATTAAATATTTATCCCATTCTAATGTCTCAAAATAATTTACTAGCCCCCTTATCAAAATTTCAAATGTATCCATCCAACCTAGGAACTAGTAGGGTGATTGAATTCTCTTTCTATGCAATTATTTAAATGTGGGCATTATGGTCCTCCCCACCCAATATTGCTTGTCCTAAAGCAATTTAAGATTTGTATGATGCATTACTCTTATTACAGTCATCTTCTCAAGTGATGAATGAATCTTCAATGCTTATTGTTTTCCCCACAATTAAAACCAATGAAACCAAAAATGATCCCAGGGTCCCATATTATCCTCCAAGTAAGTAGAGCACCATGATGTAGCCCATACACACAAGCATGAAGTATTATGTCATATCTTCCCCAATGACATATATGAGGATCTAATGTCCCATAATGTTTCTCCCAATGTATATAATGTGCATCAATATAATCAGCCATGTGTTCTTTCATCCAAGAAGTGAATGAAGAACTTCCACCAAAATCTGAACCAAATAAGGAGTAAATAAAACATGGAGACTTCAAGTGGCTGACATAAGTCTCATCAATACATTCATGAATATGTATATCATCATGAAATAACATAGTATGTTGCTTCCAACAATAATTTTCTTTGATCATATGTATCTTCACCCAAGTGTGGGATGAAGCTCCCACAACATCAAATTGACTAGGAAAGGAGCAATGAAAATCATCAGTCTCCAAGTGAATCAAGGGGATACGTACCATAGGTGCATCCATGTGGATGCATAGCATCATAATGTGAAAAGGGATGTCGATGATGATGATGTCATCACTCACATTTTTTCAGGTATTTCTTGGTTATGGGGTAGAGGGGTCTATTAAAAGTATGCCAAGTGGGTACTCGTCGAATGTGGAATTTAATTATGCATCCAACAAGGTCTCCCAATCGACAATTGAGTAAAAACACAAGTATATATGTCGAAAATACAAACAAAAAAAGTAGTTTCTCTTTTCGTCCTCCAAAATTAATAAATATAATTTTTTTTATTTTAACTATGATTTTATTATTTTCTTTAGGAGGCCCATTTTGAGTTGTAATTTCCTCTAATGATTCCCTTCGGTATCCGTGCACAATATTTACTTATTTAGACAATCCATCATGACATGGTGTTGTTCCAACCAGTCCATGCTGATAAGTACATCGTACAATCCTAAGGATAAGCTATTGAAATCTATCTTAGCTGGAAAACCATTCAATTTTACCTCATAGTCTCTCACTAGTTCTGAAACCTTCCTTTTTGTACTAGTAGCTAGTTGTACTAGTCATGGTTTCTCTTGTTTTACTCTTTTTAGTTTACACATTTCAAAAATATTGGGTGATACATAGCTTCAAAAAGCACTTGGATCAATCAAAATCAAAATAGAAGTGTTTGAAACCTTATATTATATTTTGACCATAGTGGCTTGATGGTCTACATGCCGGCCATCAAGTGCTACATATATCCTCAATGTGATATCCATGTCCTCTACCGTTGGGTCTTCCTGTAGATTTTTTAAGACTCCAATAGTCTTGTTTGGACAATCTTTGGCATAGTACGCTCCTTGTAATTTCCAACAGTTAACTTGCAGTGGGACATCCATGGTTCCTATGTTTGTTGTTGGTCTAGTGGTATTTGATGCAAGCACATTTGGTTTTACACCTTTCTTGTTGAAGTTTATGTTTGCTGGAAAACTATTGTTCTGTTTTATGTAAGGGGGTGGTTTAAAACCAGGTTTTTGGTTGTCTGAGAAGGTCCTAGACCTATCTTGACTTTTTTTGACGTTTTCATGCCTTAGTTATACATGCTCATAGAAAATAATATCTTTTTGTAAGGTGGTGTCCAGATTTTTGGGGATGTCAAACTTAATTCTCTCTCGAAAATTGGGAGGTAGACATCCAAAAAACTATCGTATCTTCACCTTTTCATCCTTTATGTAAGGAATGTAGTGTAACCAGTCCAAAAAATTATTAATGAACGCATCCATGGTCATGGATCCCATCCTTAAGTCATGAAATTATTTCACTTTCCTATCAAAGAATCTTTCAGACATGTATTTTTCCCGAAATATTATGTGAAAATTACTCTTGATTTCTTTTACTTCATCCTTTTTGGTATGCTTTAGGTATCTCCACCATCTATTTTCTTTTGCATTTAAATCATAAATGGCTAGCTCGGATTTCATCTCACTAGAGTAGTTGTGTACTCTAAAGTATTTGCTCATACCTAGAAGCCATTCTTCATCCTTCTCCCCGGTATTCATCTGTCCTTCATAGGTTGGGTATTTTATCTTGTGGAATTCTCCTTGGATGTTGTCATCATTTTTGTGCCTCTTTTTTCTAGGAGAAAGTGAATTATTACTAGAAATACTATGATAATCTATTTTTGGAAGATCATGTGTGTTCTCTTCTTTTCTCCCTTCCTTTAGGATGTTGGCCCATTTCCGATGATAATTTTCTTTAGATTTATTGGTTGAATGGGTAGGTTGTCCATGAGGGTTTCCTCATGTCATGTTCTGAATTAAAGCTTCATTGATTGCTTTCTGCTCTTTTCTCGCATGCATATTGTCATGTTTGAAGCTTTGCAAGTCTGCTTTCCACTACTTGTAGACTATGTATGGTTTTCATTAGATCGGAATTTAATTCTACCATGAATTCTTCTTCCCGTGTTGGGGAATTCAAATTTCCTTGTCAGTTGTTTTCTTATTCTGCATTCATGATCTCGATTTTTCTTTAATCCTGTAGTTAAAACATTTAGTAACAAATAACCGTCTATTAGTTAAAAAAAATTCAAATATAGTTTTGAAATGTTTATTTCTATAATGAAAGTTTGGTAGCACTCATTAGGTCTCTTAGTGTTTGAATCACAGCTTTGATACCACCTGTAATGTCCATAAAATCCATAACTAAATAAATAAATTGTAGGCTAGTAAAACTGCTAGATCTTAAGGACATCTTCATTTTTACTGCGAAATAAAAACTTGTTTGAAGAACTAAGCCTAATTTTGGTTATTTTTTTCCTTGGTGTGCATTTTCAATATGATGATGGTGTTTATATGTCACTATTATTATTCTTGGTGTGTTTGTAGTTTATGTACTTACGTATCTAGTTTACTAATGTTGCTGATCTTATGCTTTTCATGTCTTTCTTTCATATTACGTTTATTTAGTTATTTATTTGTTTATAACTAAGAGGCTCGCTTACCTCTGTATGTCAATGGGTGGAGTGGCGAGGTTTATGTCCCTATTGAATCACTCAAAAATGTAAGGTTCCTATGTTACAGAGTTTACTTAGTTCATTTTGAACTAATGCATATGTACCTATTCTTCTACAGGTGATTTCTCTCATAAACATAGGATTACGAATGTGACAGAACATAGTCCTAGCATCTACAACAATCTAAACCTATGCACTAAAGGTTGTGTCTAAGAAATGGTAATCCTATGCTAAAACTATAGGAGAAAAGGGTTATAAACCTAAATGTAACCACACATACTTTGTAAGCTATGGTAAAAGGGGTTTTATACTATATGCATGTTTGAACTATGATATGGAGGGTTTAAAACTTTTGTTGTAAATCCTTTAAACTTTATACGATAGTGGAGGATTTATGCAATTGTACACATATGGAATAAAAAATATAGCATATATAATATTCGTAACCATGGAAGGTTTTAAGGATTTCAATGGTAATAGTTTGAAGCCAAACTATAGGATTTGGGTTTTTGATTTGGAAATGGTGGTGGCCAGGTTGGCACATTGCAACATTTCCTGTGTTGCACAAGCTTCATGTCGTATTCCTTGTGCTAGGGTTTCAATTCTCATTCATTTAGTTTTTTTTTTTCTTGGAAGGAAGTTCCATGCTCCAGATAGGAGTTGCACATACGATGTCAATCTTATAGTGTTTTCCATAAAAATGTTGACAGGTATGCCATTGCGCAGTATGGTTTCACTCCTTTACCATTGTTTGGGTTTTACATTTTGTTCCATAGTTCTCATATAGCTTTGGCTTGGTTTTGCTGATTTTGGGGGGATCCTTGAGTACATTGTTGGATGGGGAGAGAATTCGGTAGACTTGGAACCTCTTGGGTAAGCCCACGTAGAACAAGGGATTGTACGCAATGTTTAAATTGCTATGTTGCTACAGGGTTTCGACTATGGGTCTGAGAAATGTTGGTCATAGCGCTTTAAGTTATTCAATGTAGGTTTGGGTTTGGGGTTATTTCAATTTATTTGGGAATTTTGATGCGACTGTGTAAACATTACTTGTATGGCTCTGTAATGTATATATGTGATGGTAAATTGTTTGTTAAATAGAGACTCAGCTCTACATTTTGGTTTACATTAGCTTTGTAATGGATTATAGGTTTAAATATATATTTGACTGTGTTTCTTTGCTTACTATGGCTCTATAAATTTGAATGGTTGGGTTTATAAAATGATATTAGTTCCATTGCATTACAATCGCACTATGATGTCAATATTTTTCTATCATTTTTTGTCTGTGGAAAAATCATGGGTGTTTAACCCTTACTTCTATTAGTTGATTGATTTGTGGTTTATAATGGTTTAGCTTTGTTAATGGGTTCATTTTTTTTAAATTTAGATTATCCATGTATGGAGATTCCAAAGGAAAAGATCTTAAATTTGAAAGAGATTTGGTTTTCTTTCATGAAATAATATCTTCTTTGTATGTTAGATGTGATGATTTGTTTGTTTTATGGGTAGCCGTAATGGCTAAGCCCTACATGAATAACAAAACATATGTAATGTGTTTACAATTTATCTTTTTTTTGCATAAATAGATACTGGGTTGTATAGTTTTGCTTATCTATTTACTTATGCTTTAACACTCCAATCTAAGCTCTACGAGATTCAAAAGTGGGTCGATTTCTTTGCTAGGGTTTAAATTTTAATGTTGTAGTTTATTTTTGTAACACTCCCCAATTACCCTTGATGTAGTATGTGAGAAGACGAGGTAAATTTTCTTTTACATTCATTTAACAATCATCATAGTTAGTTTTCTTGGATACAAGGAGAGTTATTTCATTAACAAATTTCATCCCAATAACCCAACATGTTAATGTAATGAGAAAAATAATAATCAATTCCTCAAACATAACCATTATATGAAAGTGTTCACAAAGACGAGAATGTAACGAATCTCAGACAAAATGAAAGGGATCTTTCCTACGTCACCCTATCGCTAAACCATTGCTAGTTCTATAAATATCATCACCATATTGTCTTGAAGTTGCACTTGCATCATTGATAAAATATTCATAACACCCACATATTTGAGTACATCCATGAACTAAGGATAGTCCTTTATGCATCTTTATTTAGTAAAATCTTTAGTCTTGGCCCCTTTTTATTTTGAAACTTTACCTTGAAAACTATAACATGGTATTCTTCCATTTCTTAAAATGAGATTCATAACTTCATGACCTAATGCAACACATTTCAGATTTAATCCTTATGTCCAGCTGTAAAACATCAATTTGTAAGGTACGCATAAAACACAATTCAAGGTAAATAACCTAAAACTCTGAACTAGACCTTAGTGTACTTTACAAAATTGTTGAACCATAATATATTAGTTTTGTTAGTAATTAAATATGATATTGAAGGTCTCCAACATTTCCGTTATTATTTACAACCTTGAAAGAATGACATCAAGTATTGAAACCATTTTAAGTACATAGCACAATGCAATGAAAAGAACATTAGACACAATAGCAAGGAGACACCAATGTACGTGGTTCACCCCTAACAAGGGGTTACATCCACCAAAAGTTAGCCACTTCTTTATTTATGAAACCAGAAATAAAGTTATACAATCTACATCATGAAAAGATGTGTCTTTTCCTTGTACTCAGTTCCTCATATGATAAGAGGAAATCCCTTACATTATCAACCCGAGACCCACCAAATTCTACTAGCATCTTTGGAATAAATTCTATGTAAGCATAGCGTCAATTTTAAAGCTTGTTGTTATAACAATAATTTGTATCCATCACTCCCATCAAGATCCCTTTATTAGGAATTTGAGACCTAAAGCAAGAAGGTGTAGTTTCTCTTGAACACAAGGTAGATAATGGACCAAAGTCCATCACTATATGAAAATTTCATGACTATATAACCTTTGTGCACATATTCATTAGCCACACTTGTTTTTCTTTATGGTCACATCAAATCTAATTTCCACAATTACCCTTTTTCACAATCCTATATAACATCACATTTTATACCTTTAAATTAGTTTATAATATCTTCCTACTATGGCTGGATACAATGTGAATCCTAGTTCATAAGGACAATTGCCCTCATAAATTTTATTGATAATTTTGGATGCGATTGACAATATCCACAAGAGATATGGCCAAACGATGAATAGCATGTGTTAGCATCATGCTAAAGTGATGGGGAAAGTTAGGACAGACAACAGTTAATAGTTATTGTTGTAGATAAGATCCATGCAAAATTATATAATGTTGAATTAGCAGGGATCAACATGACTCTAAGTGATGGATGAGTATGATCAAAGCGACTGGGACCAGATCTGCTGACTTAGAGTTAGGTCCAATTTTGATCATGCCTCTGCATTGATTTTGTCAGCACTCAAAACAGTGGTAGTGGTGCAGACCATGAAGATGCAGGCATGAACATTGAATAGTATCATGATTAACTAAAGGTTATCTCAGTCCTGGCATTGGCGAACAATGATTTAAATTTCTTCTTGCCCTCTGTGATTGAGAAAGCAATTTAATTAAATGGGAAATTTCCTCTATCCATAAGTGGAGAAAACAAGGAAGTTCGATGGGAAAAATCACCTCTATACAAACAGGGAAAAAGAAAAATTGCTTTTATACAATTGGCAAATTGGATCTATAGGTCATTTAAGAAAAACATGCATACACTTTTCAGGGAGCTCAAATCTGAAGGTAAATGAAAAGCAAATTCATTAGAACCATGTTCCATATCCCATTTCAGTGTAAATGCATAAAACAATGAAGGCACCTCAAAATTTCAACGAAAGTATACCATATCCATATCTAGCTCTCAAAGTGCATCAAGTAATGAAGGAAAATCAAATGGTTTTCAATGCGGGTATACCATATCATCTTTCATAATTATATCAAAACCTAATTTGTTTAATGGTTGAAACTCCTTAGATATGACCTTTACCCTTTTAAAGAATAGATCCAAATGCAATAAATTACCGAGAAATGATTTTAGATGTTGTAATCTTTTTAAAATCTTTATGTTTATCATTTTACCAATAGATCAAAATGAAAAATGAGCGTATTATGACATATCGGTATAGCACCCCTAGTATTTGCGATCTGCATCACGCGTAGGCCACCGGATAAAATCACATCATCAATTCTCTAGACCGATAAGGATAGCAAGCCGACACCAAAGATATTATGCTCAGTCAAGGTTTTGAATATTGAGCTCTTGCTCAAAATCCTCGAGTGAACAAATTTTGTGGGTTTGTATCTAAGATCCATGATGCTGTAGTGGGTGTAGACCAGAAAATACTACCAGGTAAAACCTGGAACCCTCGCAAAAAGAATCCCAATTGATTTTTCTCCCAGAAATTGAGAGAGCGAGTGTCCTCCTCAAATCGCATCCTTTCTTTTAAATTATTGCAAGCTAAGATTCCTCCCGATCCTTTCTCCTTCAACATTGCTTTATGGCAGAGGACATGCCATTTTTCCAGCCACATGAAAAACATGCCTGAGAAAAGCTCCTTGATAAGAATCTTTTCCCCTTTCTTTTCCTTCTTTCTAGGGGAGAAATACTAAAATTAAATTTCATTTTTTTCCTAGAGTTACTTGGCATTTTATTTGGAAAGAATAATCCCCCTCGATTTTTCCTCGACCTTATCTTCATCTTAGGTTAGGTATAACTTTCTATACTTAACACATCATTCCCTTCATTATATATATATATATATATATATATACTTACCTATAATGTTTATCAATGTAGGGAGTCTCGCTAATATATATATATATATATATATATATAGGAACCCCTCCATACAATAATCAAGGTGTAATATATGCCATCTATATTAAATTGGGGTGTATTGATATGTACAACAATGACATCTTCCACCCAATATGGTTCCTTAATATTGGTTGTTTTCCCCTCTTTGGTTCTTGTAGCTCTCAAGGCATTTCCTTGACACTTTTGGTCAAGGTATCCACTCATATTATATTAGTTTTTAATTAATGAGCATATAGTATTTTTCTATAATTAGACTAGTTATGGCGTGAATAGGAATCCTTATAAGATTCCATAGTTAGGACGATATGAAGACTATGTCATCGAGCTCAAAATCCCTCAATTTTCTCTTTTCGCCATCATGGATGTAGTACTTTGCTTGCTGGGCAGAGCACTAAGTCCTAAACTGTAACAAATAAATTCCATTTACTCTTATTTTGATTTTTCAGGATTGATTTTTTTGTAAAATAACGATAGGGTTCACCAAAAAATACTTGAACCTTAGCGAGGTGAAGATAGTCCTTGAATCCTGCTCTTGAAGACTTGCCTCTCCCTCGTCTGAGCCTGTTTGAGCCTTGATGACAATTCGGATGATCCACCCTGTCGACCAGCATTGAACCTATTGTCCCTAGGAAATTGACGGGTTTCCTAGCCCCCGAGCCCACGTGCCGATAAACCCGATAGTAACTTCCTTCTTTTCTGAGTGTAATTCTTCTCCTGGAGTTAACCCCCTCCTCCAGTTTTATTTCCTTCCTGTTTCATCACCTTCCTTACTCTCTTCTTCTATAACAATTTTCTTTCTAGAGATGCTCTCCAAAAATCCCCCCTTCAACCATTCGATCCCCCTCCTTATACCTCCTTCCCCTTCTTTCTTCCACCGCCTTTCTTCTTCCACCGCCTTCCTCTTCCACCACCTTTCTTTTTATTTAAAATAATAAGTTTTATTTTGTTCTTTTCTTGGGAAGTTCAACTATTTCATGTTTTTATTAAGACATTCCTTGTATGCAATTAATTTTTTTCTTGAATTGTACAATTTTTCACCCCGGATGAGATGGTGGGAATTTACTAGGTGCTTATCCTATTGAATTGTACGTGTAAATTTAAAACAGAACCAGCTATCATAACATTACCCAATATTGTTTGTTCAATGTTTTATGCTAATGGTAAAATGGTAAAATAATATTGTAATTTAGTATATGTTACTAATAATTTAATAAAAGTACTTAATAATAAACACTAATAGTATATAATAACAATAATAGATAATACTAATAGAAATAAAATAATAATTAATATTATTAATCAATAATAACTAATTGCGGTAATTTGATTGAAATAATAACATCGACATGTTTATGTTTGTTAAGTCCCCCCGCACATTGATTTTTAATAAATAAGGTACATTTACAGGTTTAAAATAAATCATATTTACTTAGTTAACCCATCCAACTATTTAATGTTTTTCAATTAATATTTCATACTAGCATGCATATGTGAGGTGTGCATGCATGGCTAGTACATGCACAGGCTGCACATGTAATATAGCAAAAACCCCTAAATTTTAGCTGATACAAATAAAATTTCACGCAACAAGACCAATATACATATATAATATGATTTCTCTTGACATTCAGAGTTATTTAACAATTATGTTCTTCTTAATCAGTCAATTAAGATTGGTACCTACCACCACTAATCTGATATCATAAATGTCCAACACTCAACAATACTAACTAATATGTCAAACCATCCTAACCTACGTCCGCATCCTCCCTATCCTTCCTCTGCTAGTACAAAGTGGATGCCAACTATACTGACCTCCCCACACAGAACTTGAGAGTGGTAGCGTCAGCTAACTAGCGGACCTAGCCTCTCGTAGCAGGAATTCGACCATCCTCATCACAACAACTTGGGGAGAATGTCTCAGCACTGCCCTCCCATGACCTCAGATATCAAAGTGACATAGGGTGGTAAATGCATCCATCCCTCTCAACATACTGGTTATATACTCCATCAAACCATACCGTGTTTCTATCGAGTTTATTGGTACGTGTCATCGTACCATCACTTGGAAATTAAGGCTCTTCTTCAAGATATGTATTGAGACATACTTTGCATCACACACTACTTGGCTATCACATAGCCCCCGTACCCTGTAGGTTAGCACTATGCAAACATGCATTCATAACAATATTAAATCAATAGCTGGTCCATATTATCAACATTATTTCCTTTCATCACATAAAATCATAAAATTAATCGCATAATGGATGGGTGCCCATGTACCACATCATACATATCACATCATATCAAGGTTTACAATCAACTATATGTTTTTGTTATGAAATAAATAAATGAATCTGATGACGACTACCACATGATAACCGCATAAGCGCAATAATTTCATATAAATGATAATCATCATAACATCATAATCAAAGCATCTACATAGGCATGTTAATCGTCGTAACCTCATGATCAAAACATAATATAAGAATGATAACATCATAATATCATAATTAGAGCATAATCCTGACAACATCATAACATTAGTAAATAATCACATATAACATGCCAAATATAGTTTATGAAGTATAGTTGAGTCCACAGATAATAAGTAAATATTGTGTAATAAGTCTGAGTGATAAATAAGCCGGAGTCAAAATATGGGGCACTACATACACCCACCCTTCAGGAAACTTCGTCCTAAAGTTATGGTCAAAATAGTGAGGGAAAATATTGATGCATAGTCTTTGTGTCCTCCCAGGTAGCAGATCCTGGGCTATACTTGTCCCACTGGACCTTAACTTGGTCCATGTGTCAACTACAGATTTATCAAACCCTATGATCTAGTATACGTAATGGTTCGGCCGTGAAGGTTCCCTCGTCCAAGACCTGCAAGTCCTTCCAATGAATCTTGTGAGACTCATCGTCTATGTAATGTTGCAATACTGAAACACGAAATACATTATGAGTCCTATACAAGTGGGGTGGTAGTGCAAGACGATAAGCTACCGGTCTGATTCTTTCAAGAATCTCGAATGGCCCTATAAAGCGAGGTGACAACTTGGTCCCCTTTCCAAACCGAATGGTACTTTTATTTGGTCGGATGTGTATAAATACACGATCCCCTACCTCATAACTTCTATCAGTTCTATGTGCATCAACATAACTCTTTTGTCTAACATGTGCTTCTTTAAGCCGCTTCCTGATTTGTACCACTTGCTCTTCCATCTCCTGAAGCAACTCAGGCCCGACTAAAACACGATCCTCCAACATGTCCCAACTGAGTGGAGTCCTGCAAGGTCTCCCATACAATGCCTGGTATGGAGGCATACCAATGGAGCTGTGATGACTGTTGTTATATGCAAACTCTACTAGAGGAAGATATTTCTCCCACTATGTCTGCTGATCCATAACATACATCCTAAGCATGTCCTCCATCACCTGATTCACCCTCTTGATCTACCCATCTGTCTCGGGATGATAAGCTAAGCTTAAGTTCAGCTGGGTCCCTAATGCTGACTGCATGCTTGTCCAAAATCTATAGGTAAACTTAGGGTATCGATCAGAAATTATCTTCTTTGGAACTCCATGAAGGCGTACAATTTCATTTATGAATACCCTTGCTACATCCATCACATCATAAGTGTCTCTCGCTGGAATGAAGTGGGCACTTTTGGTCAGTTTGTTGACCACTACGATTATAGCATTATGTCTTGAGGATGTGAGGGGAAATCCCACAACGATGTCCATGGAAATGACTTCCCATTTAGTCTCAGGAATATCATGAGGCTGTAAGAGACTGACTGGGTTTCGATGATCTTCCTTGACTTGCTGACATTCTAGGAATTTAGAAACAAAATCAACTACATCGCTCTTCATACCGGCCCAGAAGAAGAGCTTCTTCATGTCTGCATACATCTTCTTCACTCCAGGGTGTGCACAATAACATGCCCTATGGGCCTCTCTAAGTATTGCTTCCCTGAGATCACCTTCTTGAGGGATATACATCCTCCCTTGGTACCATAGCAACCCATATTCCTCAATATGGTACCCATAATACTTCGACTCGCACTTCTTCACACTCTGAATATCTGAGGTTACCTTTATATACCAACCATATCCCAAGAGTTGTTTGAGCACTTTCTCCTTTAAATCCACTCTCAAGGGGATTAAGGAGAAAATCCTCGACCTTCGGCTTAGAGCATCTGCCACCACATTCTCCTTTCCTTTGATATATGAGATGTGAAAGTCATATTTACTCATGAACTCACTCCATCGTCATTTCCTAGCATTTAGATCCCTTTGTGTAAAAATATACTGCAAACTCTGACGATCTGTTTTAAGTGCGAAACTTCTGCCAACCAGGTAGTGTCTCCATAATTTTAGTGCGAGCATCACTGCTACCAATTCTAGATCATCTGTGGCATATTTCTCCTCATGAGGCTTCAACTTACGAAATGCATAAGCTATTACCCCACCTTCTTGCATTAGAACTGCTCCTAACCCTTGCTTTGAGGCATCAGTACATACCATGAAGTCTTTATCCATGTCTGGTACCCGTAAGATTGGTGCACTCATCAGCAATCTCTTTAATTCAGTAAAAGCGGCATCACATTCATTGGTCCACTCATATCGGATTCCCTTTCACTACAAGGTGGTGATGGGTTTTGCAATCTTGGAGAACCCTTCCACAAATATTCGGTAATACCCTAATAATCCCATGAATCTACGCACCTCATGCGCATTCTTTGGAATTGGCCAATCCTCGATGGCCTTCACCTTCTCTGGGTCCACTGAGATCCCTTCTCCTGAGATGATATGCCCTAAGTAGTGAATCTCCTTTTGGAAGAAAGAACATTTTGACAATATACCAAATATTTTACGTTCCCTTAAGCAAGTTAAGACTAACTGCAAGTGCTCCTAGTGCTCCTTCTCATTCTTAGAATATATAAGAATGTCATCTAAGAATACCTAAACAAAGTGGTCCAAGTAATTCCAAAAGACACTATTCATGAGGCTCATGAATATTGTTGGAGCATTGGTCAAACCAAATGGTACTACTACAAACTCATAATGCCCAAATCGAGTTCAAAAAGTAGTCTTAGAAATGTCATTTTCTTTAATCTTGAGTTGGTGATACCCCGACCGCAAATCAATCTTAGAGAAGACTGATGCGCCTTTCATTTGATCAAATAGGTCATCAATTCTTGGTATAGGATACCTGTTATTCACTGTGGCTTTGTTCAAATCCCTATAATCTATGCACAATCATAAAGATCCATCCTTCTTAACAAAGATCACTGGTGCTCCCCATGGTGAGATACTAGGTCTAATTAGTCCCAAGTCTAGCAACTCTTTTAACTAGATCTGTAACTCTTGAAGCTCAGGGGTTGTCATTCTATAAGGAGTCTTTGAGATTGGCTCTGCACCAGGTTTCAGTTCGATCGTGAAATCAAGCTCTTGTTCTGGAGGTAGTTGTGGAAGTTCTTCTGGAAAGACATCCTTGAACTTAGATAATACTGGGTAAGAATTCAAGGAAGGTCCTTTACTATCTCTCACTGTCTCAACTACAAACAAATGACATCCTTGTCTTAAACACCTTTTAGCTTTCACTGTGGAGATGAAACAAAGGGATATTTTCTTCTTTTGACCCTGGATTTGAATTGCTTGACCCTCATCGTCAAGGCACAAGACTTTCTTCACATAGCAATCCATGAAATCTCTATGGCCTTCTAACCAATCCATGCCAACAATGAGGTCATAGGTACCCAAATTGGTGACATAAGCATCCATATTAGTGGTGCACACTCCTAAGTCAACTTGACACCCCCTTACCTTAAGACCTACTTCCTGTTTAACCCTTGAAGCCATCTTGACCGATTCAGGCTTCCAACCCACATTAATTTAATGCATATGGTGAAATAAAACTATCTGTTGCACCATGATCAAATAAAATTTTAAGTTTGACATTGTTTACTTTACCAGTGGATTCCACTACGGTGGACTGATGTTCTTCCTGGTGGTTGTGAACAACTACATGAATCCGATGAGTGTTATTAGAATTGCCCATGGATGCCTTTCATTCCTTCTGCCTGCTGTTGGTCTGCCCTTTAGGACAATCCCGTTGAAAACGAGGACCTCCACATCCCCAACAAGAGACATTATGTGGTGCTTGCATGTTGCTGGGAGGAGTCCTCTGGGATTTGTTCCTTCCCCAAGATCCTCTAAAACCTCCCGATCCTCTAAAGGAATTTCCCTACGTTCGTCCTTGGTTACCATGGTTTGTTGACGAAGCCTGCGATACTAAGTTAACTGAAGTGTTACCTCTCGGGGTGAACCTGTTACCACAAGGAGGAGGTCTGGATTGTCCTCCTCTGAACTATGGTCGTGGGGCCTTCCCTGTAACATACTGATTGGATCCTATCAACTTGCTTCCTCCCTTTGCATCTGACATATCCTCAGCATAGCGAGCATACTCAACTTCCATGGCAACTGAAGATGGCTTCCACATCCGTACTACAGCCCTGATCTTATCGTTGAGTCCATACACAAATTGCTCCACCTGTCAATCATCCGAGTCCAAGTATGGAACATACTTTACCAGTTCCATGAATCTAGATTCATACTCTTCCACTGTCATGTTTCCCTGTACCAAAGCATGAAAGGAACCTGCTTGTTGTTCCCTATAATAAGATGGAAGATACTTCATGTTGAACCTCTCCTCGAATAACTCCCATGAAACAGACAAACGAGTAAGATGCAATTTTTTCTCGAGGTCTGACCACCAATTTAGGGAATCGCCCTTTAGCTAGAAGATGGCCATTCTAGCCTTGGAACTTGAGGTATACTCATTTAGTACGAAGCACCTCTTCATACCCTCGAGCCATGCTTCGGCATGCTTACCCAATCGTCCTCCTGAGAACTCGAGAATTTTGATATTCTGCAGCTCTCTAGAAATATCCTAAAGTAGTTCTTGCCTTGGGCCCTGTGCCCTCTCAGAGTTTTCTCAGCTCACCTGTGTGGTTTCTACCTCTACAATCCTCTCCAACTTCTTATTTAGTGCGGCCATGATGGTTTCCAAGGATCTGAATATCACCCCCATCTCCAGACTGGAGTTTGTCCTTGGCGGTGTCGGTGGTGGGGTCTGTGGTGGTGATGAGGGTGGTTGACCTGGGGTCTATGGTGACGGTGAGGGTGGTTGACCTTGACCCCGACCTTGAACTCGACCTCGACCTCTGCATGTTTGAACCATGATAATTCCTGACATATTCAACAACATTATGCCATTATTATCTCAATCTAATAATTGCAGAGATAAAATTTTAGTTATGCAATGCTTATATTTATGCATAGAGACAAATGGTCAATATTTGCGTAAAACTTGCATAGTCACTTTCATTAAACGATTTCGTCTTGGGGTTTAATCTGTGCCTTAACATTTATCTCCTAATGCTAGTCTCCACAGTGTCTTGTTTTTCTTATTTCACATTGATCTTGCCTCTTCAACTACCAGTCAAAGTCTCGGTAATGCCTTAAGTTTAATACTTGAATTCTTGATACCATGTCCTTGTATTAAACAATTTGAAGTAACTACCCTCCAAAGTACAACATCTAAGTGTTTGTTAATTGGTTAACTACTAAATAGACAAAATATTATAAATAATGATAACAAATTTAAGCATTCAATTTTGATAGTGTCCCATTTCTCCAATTAGTAACAACAAAAAAAATTAAATTAAATTAAAAATTTAAATTATTTTATTATTATTATACATAATTACTATATTAATTTAATTTAATACAATTAACATTAATTTAAATATATTCTAATTAACATTAATGTTTTATTAAATCATAATTATATACCTTTTAAGGTAATTATGAATAAATACATATCAGTTTTTAAATTGATAAAAATAAAACTAATTATAATATAACTATTGAAAAATTTTATCCATGTAATTAATGACTTAATGAATTTTTTTTTTTGAATATTGACTTTATTTTATTCTCACCATATTTCAAAAAGTTCTATTTTGCATACAACACTATAATAAAATTACTTTATAAAAACTAAATGATAAACTTAAAAATAAATAAAAAATCGCACGAGATATGGTTTGATGAGGAAGCTAGCGATGGGCGTGGCTCCTCCTCACTCCACCATGGATCCACCCACAGACTTCCTCGTCCGAGGTTTGCCTTCCCAATGGAACAAGGAGCCCGTGGAAAGGGCTAGGTTGCATGCATGTCAGGTGGGCTGCATGCACGCCCTCCTCCCGTAGTCCCAAGCAGGGTGCCTCCCAGCAAAAGAAGGTCACTCCTTCCTCGTGTGTGAAGGCCATACTTGCTTATGGAGGTCGCAGAGAATAGTATTCCCTTTTCCACTTGAGATCGTTGTCACACATTGTTAGTGGAGGGGTTGTTGCGACAGCTGAGTGCACTTCGTAAAGATTTTCAGCTGGCTGTGGTCATCCTTCCCATTCCGCAATTTTTATGGACCATCCCGCGGGAAATCAGTTCACGCTATCTCAATTCCATCCTCCACCAAATTATGCTCTCTCAGTCGCAGGAAAAGTTTGGTGGAGATTCGAATCCGCATCTCAATATGAGCCGGAAGTTATCTGTGAGGCCTATTATTGGAGTTCGAGCTAAGCTGAGGACCAAACATGGTGGCCATTTCGGTGCTACATCTGGTGAAAAGGGTAAATTTGGGATTACAAGTCTGGAAATTGTTGGTATCGTTCGGAAATTGCAGGTTGTGAAGAGGAAAAAAAAATTTGCAAGATGAGGACACAGATAGACAAACACAGAAAGGGAACGATTTGGGACAAAACAAAGAGTCCAAGGTATTGGCAGTCCAAAATGAAGAGGATACAAATCGGAATACTCAAGATGGTAGGTTGGGCGCTTATCAAGGAGAGAACGTTATTGCTGGGATGACCTCTTCTAACTGTGTGGATGACTGTGAATCAGATGGTGGTGCTGATAGCTGCAAAAAGAGGGTTGTATCTCCAGGAACTTTAGCACTGATGTGCGATGAACAGGATAGCCTTTTTATGGCCTCTACACCATCTTCAAAATTTCCTTCTTCTATGGGTTCTAACAATCAACGTGCAACACAGATTTATGCTGAACAAGAGAGAGCTGTGTTGACAAATTTTTGTGATTATCTGCGTGAGCTTATGACAGTTGGAAAATGGAGAGGTTTGTAATTTATGTTCCCTGCTGCAAACACTTTGGATCTTTACCTTATGCCTCTGGATTCCCTTTTTTTTGTTTCTTTTTTTTTTACTCACTGTAGGTAATTTATGCTTTATCATTACCATGTTTTGGTTTTGTTACAGGATTTGATCATTTTCGCTAGGGTTTTGGATGGTTTTCACGTTTTGACTGATAAGAAAACATTGCTGCAAAACTCGGCTGTATGAGTTTCAACCCTCAGCCATTCTCGCAGGCCTATAAATTTCTTTAGGTAAGTTTTCATTACCCTATCCATTCTAATATTTTAGGGTTTGTATAAACAACAATTAAGAGTAATGATTGCCAGCATATCTAGTATGCACATGAGTAATAATGGTGTATCCAACTTTATGATAGTTTTAAAAATTGGATGTGGTGAAGAGTTCTTCCAGTGAGTTTCATTTATCCTCATTCGGTTTGGAAAGATAATCTACTGATCTTTTAAATTTTTAATTTTATAAATGTAGATATTTTGTTAAATTTAACGAAATAATTTATTATTATCTTTAACATTTCAAAATATCTTCTAATAAAATAAAAAATATATAAACCAATTTACTTAGTGTACGAAGGACTTGTGTCAGTAAGTGAGGTTACCTGTCAATTATTTATGACACGTCCATACACGCATGCACTCTTTATTTTCAAGTCAGTGGATGCAATCAAGCGTGCACTTGAGGAACCCCTAAACATGTTCGATGGAAATCAGATGATTTGTAAATTGGTCGTCGATGTTCTGAAAGGGATGGATATAAAGGTATTCTTACAAAAGAGAGAATGCCTAAGGAGTTGCTTGATCCATCATCGAAAATGTGCATTGCAGGATTTTGGAGGAGCCACAATTTTATGAGTTGAGGTTTTGAATCTTCCTCTCTTTCTTTTGTTGTTTGGTATTTAGTTTGTTCACATTAATTTTCACTGGTTTATAGGTGGGATGTCTCTAATGGCTAGTGAATTCTAATGAGTAAATTATATTTGTTCCATGTTGTATTAGTTTTTGGTTGTTCAATTTCGAGGCTTAGGGTTCCTCTATTGTGTCTTTTATAAAATATGTTCAGAATTAGGGTTCGTTTAATATTTTTACTATAGTTATCACACAAGCTAGGAGCTAGTTGTAATGCATAAAATCTAACAATTTATTTTGCTTCTATTCATGCATTTTTTTCCCATGCTTTTCATAGTCAGGGAGACTCTTACAGCACCCTTGCAAAAACCCAAGGGTTCTGAGAAAGAAATCTGGGATATTGATGAGCTTTTACAGCACCTAGACGTTGTTTTTTTTTTTCATTTTCCTCTCTATGTAGTGTGATATTGATGCTTAGGGACCTCAGAGTTTGTTTTCATCCATTTTCCTTTACATGTGTTAAATAGCATCATCTTCAATTCGGCCATGTGTTGCAATCCTATCAATGACTGGTTCCATTTTTTTTTATTTTAAAAAAAAAATATTTATTTCGGTTATCAGCTTCTGTAATGCATTTACTCACACTGTAGTTAATTCCCATAGACCACCTAATCTACATCCCAGCATTCGTATTCTTTAATACCCTATTACTTTCCTATCATTACAATGCCTCTTCTGCTATTGGGGTAGTGCTTGAGGAATCGAACCCAACTCTCCTTGTTTTGATTTAAATTGCGGACACAGATTAATTAAATCCTCCTCAACAAACTGATCAGAATTTTTATGTACTCCATTGTTCATCTCTCAGCTTAGCTTCTACAAATCATAAGTTTTAAGCATTTAATTGTTCATCCTTAGCTTAATCGATCAATTGTTCAGAGTTAGTGTTGGGAAAAATTGTTCAGTTTTTGGTTTAGTTTAAAAATAAAAGAAAAATTTATACTTCCAGAAATTGAATATGTTTTGATGATAAATAAATTCGGATATAAGATATATTTAAACTAGTTTATCAATGATGGTAGCCTATATTACTTAAATAAAAATTACATAATAAAAAGAACTGAATAGAGGAAAAGTAGTGTTGCGTTTCAAGTAAAAATGATGTGTTTCAATTTGAACAGTGTTATGGATATTAATGGCTTAAAATAATTTCTATATATATATATATTTTCCAATATATCAATTGCGAGCCCTCTGGTTCCAAGTTTGGAACCATGGCTCTGATACCATTCTGTAGTGCTCTGCTTACCGGGCAGAGCACTAAGTCCTAAAATTTAACAGAGAAATGTAATTTACTCTTATTTTGATTTTTCAGGATTCATTTATCTGTAAAATAACGAGAGGGTTCACCGAAAAATACCTAAACCTTGGCGAGCTGAAGATAGTCCTTGAATCCTGCTCTTGAATCCTTACCTCTCCCTTGTCCGAGCCTTTCTGATTTTTGATGCCAATTCAGATGATCCACCCTGCTAACCAGCGTTGAACCTGCTGGCCCTAGGAAACTAGTGGGTTTCCTAGCCCCCGAGCCCACGTGCCGATAAACCCGATAGAAACTTCCTTCTTTTCTGAGTGTAATTCTTCTCCTGGAGTTAACCCCCTCCTCCAGTTTTATTTCCTTCCTATTTCATCACCTTCCTTACTCTCTTCTTCTGTAAAAATTTTCTTTCCATAGATGCTCTCCAAAAATCCCCCCTTCAACCATTTGATCCCCTTCCTTATACCTCCTTCCCCTCCTTTCTTCCACCACCTTTCTTCTTCCACCGCCTTTCTTTTTATTTAAAATAATAAGTTTTATTTTGTTCTTTTCTTGGGAAGTTCAACTAGTTCACGTTTTTATTAAGACATTCCTTGTACGCAATTAATTTTTTTCTTGAATTGTACAATTTTTCACCCCATATGAGATGGTGGGAATTTACTAGGTGTTTATCCTATTGAATTGTACGTGTAAATTTAAAACATACTTAGCTGTCATAACATTACCCAATATTGTTTGTTTAATGTTTTATGATAATGGTAAAATGGTAAAATAATATTGTAATTTAGTATATGTTATTAATAATTTAATAAAAGTACTTAATAATAAACACGAATAGTATATAATAACAATAATAGATAATAATAAAAGAAATAAAATAATAATTAATATTATTAATCAATAATAACTAATTGCGGTAATTTGATTGAAATGATAACATTGACATGTTTATGTTTGTTAATTCCCCCCGCACATTGATTTTTAATAAATAAGGTACATTTATAGGTTTAAAATAAATCATATTTACTTAGTTAACCCATCCAACTATTTAATGTTTTTCAATTAATATTTCATACTATCATGCATGCGTGAGGTGTGCATGCATGGCTAGTACATGCACAAGCTGCACATGTACTATAGCAAAAACCCCTAAATTCTAGCTGGTACAAATAATATTGCACACAACAAGACATTCAGAGTTATTTAACAGTTATGTTCTTATTAATCAGTCAATTAAGATTGGTACCTACCATCACTAATCCGGTATCATAAATGTCCAACACTCAAAAATACTAACTAATATGTCAAACCATCCTAACCTACGTCTGCATCCTCCCTATCCTTCCTTTGCTATTACAAAGTGGATGCCAGTTGTACTGACCTCCCCACACAGAACTTGAGAGTGGTAGCATAAGCTAACTAGTGGACCTAGCCTCTCCTAGCAGGCATCTGACCATCGTCATCACAACAACTTGAGGAGCGTGTCTCAGCACTGCCCTCCCATGACCTCGGGTATCAAAGTGACATAGGGTGGGAAATGCATCCATCCCTCTCAACATACTCGTTATATACTCCATCAAACCATACTGTGTTGCTATCGAGTTTTTTGGTACGTGTCATCGTACCATCACTTGGAAATTAAGGTTCTTCTTCAAGATATGTATTGAGACATACTTTGCATCACACACTTGGCTATCACATAGCCCCTGTACCATGCAGGTTATCACTATGCAAATATGTATTCATAACAATATTAAATCAATAGCTAGTCCATATTATCAACATTATTTCCTTTCATCACATAAAATCATAAAATTAATAACATAATGGATGGGTTCCCATGTACCACATCATACATATCACATCATATCAAGATTTACAATCAACTATATGTTTTTGTTATGAAATAAATAAATGAATCTGATGACGACTACCACATGATAACCGGATAAGCGCAATAATTTCATATAAATGATAGTCATCATAACATCATAATCAAATCATCTACATAGGCATGTTAATCGTCGTAACCTCATGATCAAAACATAATATAAGCATGATAACATCATAATATCATAATTAGAGCATAATCCTGACAACATCATAACATTAGTAAATAATCACATATAACATGCCAAATATAGTTTATGAAGTATAGTTGAGTCCACAGATAATAAGTAAATATAGTGTAATACGTATGAGTGATAAATAAGCTGGAGTCAAAATACGGGGCACTACAATGGATCTAGTTGGCCCCATGTTAAGTCGTGTCATTGTATTATGTCTCCTACGTTTTCAACTTAGGTAATTGAATTAAGCTTTAAGGTTTTGTTTCTGGTGGGTCCTTGGCCTTGAGCTCCTCACGAGGACAGGTACAATAAAATTTGAAAATACAAAATTATCTAGGGTATGTGGGAGGGTCATTACATCCTCTCCCCCTTAAAGTAACACCGTCCTTGGTGTTCGTATTTTCAACAATTTTCCTTCCTCTATTCCATCATCTTTTCTTCGTTTTCTTCTTTTCTGTTCTAATCTCTTGATATCTTCTGCATCTTCTCGAGTCGTTATCCTTCAATTCCTACAATTTTCCTACAACATGGTTCACTTCTAGTCCAAATTGTTATTCATTAATTCATGTCAAAACTGTAAGTCAACTTAAACAAAAACCATAGATCCCTTTGCATTGTAACAATCTGCAATTTTCTAGTTTCATTGGTATCATAACACTCAATCATATACATAATGCAATCTATCCATCAACAAAAAAACACAATTACTACCCTTTGGGTGTTGGTTTTTTTCTCCAACCCTTGGATAGTACTGTCATCCTCGACCCGAGGAAATTCTTTCTTCACATTACACCTGAAGCATGTAACAGTCTTATTATTTGGAGACTTGTTTAACACTTTTTATGTTCGTTTTATGTTTTCCAAACTCCCTTGAGTTCCTTTTTCCATTCTTGTGTGGATTTACAACGATTTCTAAGTTTACTCTCCCTTTTAACCCCTAGTTAAAAAATGTCTTTTCAGCGACATCAAATAGTGTCCTGTCTTCCAGATGTTAAGTTTTTCCTAGGTCTTATCTTTGCCAGACTATATGCTTAACACCAATGTGCTCATGTGGCAATCACTTGCCTAACACCTTTGTGCTCCTACATCATATATGCCTAACACCCAAGTGCTCACGTGGCAATCACTTTCCTAACACCATGGTGCTCCCGTGGCATTCAAATTTTTTTTCTTGTATCTGGTATAAATTTCACTTTGACTATACGTAACGCACACTCCTTGGTGCTTCACATGACTTTACTGTCATTGTCCCGCTTAATGATAGTGGCCTCATGGTTAATTAACATCTATCGATAAACATAATTTTCATTCGTTTAATCAACATTTCCTAAGTTGTAGTGATTGTATCCTTACCACCCTTCATGCTTCATACAATCTCATAATTCATTTAGAATAAACCACCACTTATTTACAAGTGGATTTAGAATCCATGTCTCACGTTGATCGTGGGATGGTAAGAATTATCGTAAAACCTGGCAATGTCAGTACATAACACCACAAACCACAGTTAAAGCTTGGTTCACAGAAAGCTTGAAATATGAAATTTTAATAAGATAATAAAATAAAACAAAACTCATTCTTTAGTGGTTTAGATTCCTTATTTAAGCTAGTGAATTTTTGAGACAAATATTCCATTTCAATTGGTGGTGTCTCATGCAGACCCTACAAAGTTAGTCCATAACGTTATACGTCATTCATTCACTTATCATTTTCAAATGTTTAATAGCAATTTCCCAACACTCAGACTTTAGATCTACAATTCTATCATTAAGGAAGATATTTTAAATATCCAAACTATAATGATTTTAAGGTAAAGATCGTACTCTATCCTTTGGAAAAAAATGACTCAGCTAAAAAAATAATTCAAAGATGATATTTCCCCTTTAGATCCATTCAACTAGATCATGTGTTAAGAACATGCACCCTATAAATGCCATCAAAGTTTTTTAGATATACCCCAACCCCAAATCAATGCATTAATGGAATTTGGACACCTTGATACATTGTCAGAATTAAAACAAGTCCAACGCTTACCAGCAATTTCAACGGAAATGTTTGTTAGATCTATTCAAGCAAACACAATGCGTTACAGAGATTGGGCATCAACCATTAATACCTCCAAAGGAATTTCAGGCATCGAGTCTAGATATGTCTTGGAAGGAAAGTCAAATAATTACATGTATCAATACATATGCAAATATTGTAAAGCATTATTTACAACTGACTAATTAATATGCAAAACACAGACAACAACTCAAGACATGCTTTTATGACAAGAATTTGATCAGTTGATTCCTGAGAAATTTCCCTTGAAGTTCCTTAATACAGAGCATTGTTGGGAAACAAAAGGCTGCATTGTAACAAGAGAGCTATAACATCAACAGAGAATCAACAATTAGCCAAGTGAAAAATAGTCAACAACTCATGACACGCTTTCATGACAAGAATTTTCTAATGATGCCTGAGAAGTTTCCTTTAAAGTGCCTTTGACACAAATAATAAATATATAGGTTCCCAACATACTATAAAAAATAAATTGTGAAAAAGGACAAAAGTCGACACTAGTAGTGTCTGCTCTTAGCACATGCTATTTACCTTGCATCTAAGAACGTAAATTCCTTTAAAGTTTCTTTGACGCAATTAATAAATATATAGGTTCCCAACGTACTTTAAAAATAAATTGTGAAAAAGGATACAAGTCGACACTAGTAGTGTCTATTGTTATCACATGCTATTTACCTTGCATCTAAGAACATAAATTATCCAAGTATACATAAGTCAGAAACCAACTATAGTCTCTCAGTTTGATTAAAGATGGAAAACATTCCTAACTATAAAGGTTTCTTTATAGGAGGAGATACAAAAATCAAATTGTTATTATATTATTTTCCATAATCAACATAGTTTAGAAAAGACTGGAACTACTTTAAGGATAATGTTGCACTAGCAACCTTATTTGTTTTTTCTAAAGCTTTCAACGGAAAAACAAAGCACCAGGGTTACCTTCATAATTGATGTTGGAGTTATAAATTATAACAAATTACTTATAGTAAATATAGAAAGCACCATAGAATCTAAAATGAATTCAATGCCCTGCATAACGTCTCTACAACATAAAGCCAACCAAGACATGACATTTGATCATTTAAAGGCTACCTCGGTAAACATGAGGCACAATGCATATAGACCAGTTAAAAGTGTTGAGGAGTGGAATTTTTTTTTATATATCCAAGAAACATGGATCCATAAATTTTGATGATTCGAACTACTTGGATGTTTCTTGGGTAATTGTTCTATCTTTTGATCATTCTCGAACCTTCATGCTCATATTCCCTTAGCCAATTCCTATTCATTGCATAATAACACACAAATGAAGACACCTAAGGTTATTGTACATGAAATTGAATCTTATTGTTCAAACAATCAAATAACGTTTTCATCAACTTAATGCCATGCTTCATCTCCTATGAAAATCATGCTTCCTTCATTATCCCCCTGGTTTGGTTTGCAGTATTGCAGAAATCCATGGTTATACACAACTAGTCTGCGATGCTCAGGCAGACCAAACCTCCATGTGATCGAAATCAAAAAACAAGAAAAAATGTTCTTTGATTTCCATCTGAGATCAAAAATAAGAATGCGGTCATGAGCCATTTGGCCTTGACAAAAGGACTACCTTTGTTATACTTTCTTCAAAGACACTCATTGATCGTGTTCGTTACCTCCTTTGATATTTGGAGGCTCATTCGGAAAACTTATCCTCCTCGTTCATCAGTGTCATGCATCCACAAATAAAAACAATCGATTGGTTAGAGGTATCCATTTTCATGCGTCCTAACTACATGTTGAACCCAAATAGGCTTGAGATCTGTCACTCTGGCTCTGATACCATCTGTAACACTCCCCAATTACCCTTGATGTAGTATGTGAGAAGACGAGGTCAATTTGGTTTTACATTCATTTAACAATCATCATAGTTAGTTTTCTTGGATACAAGGAAAGTTATGTCATTGAAATATTTCATCCCAATAACCCAACATGTTAATGTAATAAGAAAAATAATAATCAATTCCTCAAACATAACCATAAGATGAAAGTGTTCGCAAAGACAAGAATGTAACGAATATCAGACAAAATGAAAGGGATCTTTCCTATGTCACCCTATCACTAAACCATTGCTACTTTTATAAATATCATCACCATCTTGTCTTGAAGTTACACCTGCATCATTGATAAAATATTCATAACACCCACATATTTGAGTACATCCATGAACTAAGGTTAGTCCTTTATGCATCTTTCTTTAGTAAAATCTTTAGGCTTGGCCCCTTTTTATTTTGAAACTTTACCTTGAAAACTATAACATGGTATTCTTTCGTTTCTTAAAATGAGAGTCATAACTTCATGACCTAATGCAACACATTTCAGATTTAATCCTTATGTGAAGCTGTAAAACATCAATTTGTTGTAGAAATAATAGATCAATGCTATGTGCAATGATGCTAAAAAGAAGCACAGGAAATAGATCTTGCTACTAAGAATTCTCACAAGCATACATAGGAAAAATAGAGAGAAGAAAAGAGATTGAATCACATGAATGAAGAGATGAATATTGGTGTGTATCCTTCCATTGAATAATGATGAATAATAGTGTACATAAATAGTACATCCCTCATAGGAAAGTCGAATTGTATGGAAACAACTCATAAAGCTCAAAAAGGCTGACTTACCAAAATATAGCAAACCCCCATATGTGGATAAATCACTTGATAAATCTATCAAGGACCTCACGATTTGGAAAAAGCATGAGTGAGTTGTCAAGGAGATGGAAATAACATGCTAATCCTAGAAAATGGAGAAAAACTAATGGAGGATGGGTTGGAAACAAAAGCTCCCAGTTTCCTAGTTTGACTAGATTTTATCTTATCCATAGAAAAGCAGGAAAAAGTAGAAAAATCAGAATCTGATGTAAAGTCCTCTATACTAATTCTGGATAAACCCAGAATCAGAAATAAATCATTCCTAGGATATAGATGGCATGTATTGTCATTAAGGTGCAAGTGGATGCCAACTAATTAAGCTAGTGGGTGAATAATTAATCAAATAATGATTAATTATTTTATCCTAAGTTGTGAGTGGGTTTAATATATTCCGACACCCCCCTATAAGTCTGACTTTATGATGGTATGACAAAAAATATGGATGCATATGGATGCATATAGGGCCCAGCAAAAAGGCTATGGTAACCCTTTAACAATTATTATGTCGAGAAAGGTGAGGAAAGAGGCAAAACCACATGGGGAAAATCCTCCCTCAAGATAGGACAATGCACAAAATTTGAAATATTTCTTGAACATATCTTCATCTTCACTTTAATGAGCTGACTGAACTGCTTCTGGATGAAGGACTTGCTGAAGAAATCATGAACTCCATGATCATGTGCTGGAGTGTAGAACCTGCAAGAAGGAAGAGGAGAGACTCCTTGTATATCATCAACTGATGAAGTAGGAGCATTATCTGAATGCTTCTTTCTACTGTCAAACTCTGATCTGCAAACATAATCTGAAATGGAAAAGAGATCCATGCATACTCCTTTCCAAAGAGTACAAAAAATAAGGCAATTTATTTCACACCCAATTCCCTGAATAGCTGCAAAATTGTGATGTGAATCACATGTCAATCTTCCAAACTGATGTAGCACCTATATAGATCTGATATGAGGCTGATAAAACTCTGATATATCATAAATATTATCATATGGAATGTCAAGGACAAAGGATTCAGTGGCTCCAAGAGGATATAGGGCTAGACTAGGAAAATTATGAACAACTGGGGAAAACTGATAAGTGTAAAAATCTGAATGATGGATGGGCATAAGATATGAACCATAAGTGTTTAGAAAATATCCAAACATGTTTAATATCAGTTCAAATATGACTAAGGACATGGATAACCAGCCAATGAAAGATAGGAAATACTTCAAACCATGTAAGATAAATATCATTGCATAAGAGACCAATGAGGGGTAAACTAATGATCTTGGGATTTGTATAGTCTTTGGATTATTCAGAGGTATGGTAGATGGTATGGATGGTGGTATTATATGTGTATCAACCTACAAATATGCTTCTAAATCAGAATCCAAAGTATCACATATAAGCATATCAATAGACTCATGGGAATACACTGGTAATGAATCCTCTGTATGAAAGGAGGAAAGAATGAGATGTTCACAATATTTAAGAAGGATTTGAGTATTAATGCCAAGAACAAAGGAAGATATGATGAAGCATATGATATAAATTAAGGTAATTGGTATGAAACAAATAAGGCTTGATGTGGCTAAGCAAACATCCTGGAAGTAACTGGGTTGCGCACCATCAATGAGAGAGGTATGCACAGGGTGTGAAGAATCTGGCACATAGATCTCAGAATCTAAGATAGGAGATTGAGAGAATAATGAATGGGTTATAGGATCATAATCAATATCAGCAGCAGCTCGATATGTTACTTCTTTTTCATCAATAGTATCAGAAGAAGAAAAATCACCTTCAAGAGACATAGAAAAAGATGGCTCTTCAATATTTGCTTCTTCATTGAAGGAGGAAGCATTCGAATGAAAGAGGGAAGCAGCAAAATGAACGGTATGAGAAACTTCTTCATCATGATCAACTTCATCAGAGAATGTAGAGGCCAAGAAATATTGAGAGAGAGAACAAGAGGAGATGCTGGGTTCGCTCCATGCTTCATCTTCAATTTCCTACAAACCAAAAGCTTTGTCCAAAATTTTCCAAAGCTCAAATGGATATTCAGAAGAATCTATGAGATGATATATATTTTGAGACATTCCCAAACACATAATTCCATAATCTCAATCACAATTATTTATCCAATCAATCTTCTCTTCATAAGACTCAGGTTCACCCAATGCACCAATGGAGACATCAAAGAGACATTGCCTCTTCAAGTATGCACTCATCTTTGGCTTCCAATCAGCATAGTTGAAAGGAGATAGTAGAGGAAATTTTGAATCCATATTGAATTTGTTGATATGCTCTAAGAGATACTCTTTGCAACCTGCAAAACAAACTAGGAAACAATCTTGTAAGCTAGACAAGCTCTTCTTCAAAGAGTGATAGGAGACTGGAAGCGCTCCTCAACTTTGTAGAACTTGATCAATCTTGTAGCTCTAATACCATGTAGAAATAATAGATCAATGCTATGTGCAATGATGCTAAAAATAAGCACAAGAAATAGATCTTGCTACTAAGAATTCTCACAAGCATACACAGGAAAAATAGAGAGAAGAAAAGAGATTGAATCACATGGATGAAGAGATGAATATTGGTGTGTATCCTTCCATTGAATAATGATGAATAATAGTGTACATAAATAGTACATCCCTCATAGGAAAGTCAAATTGTATGGAAAAAACTCATAAAGCTGAAAAAGGCTGACTTACCAAAATATAGCAAACCCCCATAGGTGGATAAAGCACTTGCTAAATATATCAAGGACCTCATGAGTTAGAAAATGCATGAGTGAGTTGTCAAGGATATGGAAATAAAATGCTAATCCTTTAAAATTGAGAAAAACTAATGGAGGATGGGTTGGAAACAAAAGCTCCCAGTTTCCTAGTTGACTAGCTTTTATCTTATCCATAGAAAAGCAGGAAAAAACAGAATCTGCTGTAAAGTCCTGTATACTAATTCTGGATCAACCCAGAATCAGAAATAAATCATTCCTAGGATATAGATGGCATGTATTGAATTTAAGGTGCAAGTGGATGCCAACTAATTAAGCTAGTGGGTGAATAATTAATCAAATAATGATTAATTATTTTATCCTAAGTTGTGAGTGGGTTTAATATATTCTAACATTTGTAAGGTACCCATAAAACACAATTCAAGGTAAGTAACCCGAAACTCTGAACTAGACCTTAGTGTACTTTAAAAAATCGCTGAACCATAATATATTAGTTTTGTTAGTAATTAAATCTGATATTAAAGGTCTCCAACATTTCTATTATTATTCACAACCTTGAAAGCACGACGTCAAGTATTGAAACCATTTTAAGTACATAGCACAATGCAATGAAAAGAACATTAGACACAATACCAAGCAGACACCAATGTACATGGTTCACCCCTAACAAGGGGTTACATCCACCAAAAGTTAGCCACTTCTTTATTTATGAAACAAAATATAAAGGTATACAATCTACATCACGAAATGATGTGTGTTTTCCTTGTACTAAGTTCCTCATATGATTAGAGGAAATCCCTTACATTATCAACCCGAGACCCATCAAATTCTACCAGCATCTTTGGAGTAAATTATACGTAAGCATAGCGTCAATTTTAAAGCTTGTTGTTATAACAATAAGTTGTATTCATCACTCCCATCAAGATCCCTTTTTTAGGAATTTCAGACCTAAAGCAAGAAGGTGTAGTTTCTCTTGAACACAAGGTAGATAATGGACCAAAGTCCATCACTATATGAAACTTTCATGACTATATAACCTTTGTGCACATATTCATTAGCCACACTTGTTTTTCTTTATGACCACATCAAATCTAATTTACACAATTACCCTTTTTCACAATCCTATATAACATTACATTTTATACCTTTAAAGTAGTTTTTAATATCTTCCTACTTCGGTTGGATACAATGTGAATCCTAGTTCATAAGGACAATTTCCCTCATAAATGTTGTTGATAATTTTGGATTTGATTGACAATGTCCATAAGAGATATGGCCAAATGATGAATAGCATGCGTCGGCTTCATGCTAAAGTTATGGGGAAAGTTAGGACAGACAACAGTTAACAGTTATTGTTGTAGATAGGATCCATGCAAAATTATATAATGTTGAATTAGTAGGGATCAACATGACTCGTAGTGATGGATGAGTATGATCAAAGAGACTAGGACCGGATCTGTTGACTTAGAGTCAGGTCCAATTTTTATCATTCCTTTGCACTGATTTTGTCAACACTCAAAATAGTGGTAGTGGTACAGACCATGAAGATGCAAGCATGAACATTGAAGAGTATCAAGATCAACTAAAGGTTATCTCAATCGTAGCATTGACTAACAACAATTTAAATTTCTTCTTTCCCACCGTGATTGAGAAAGAAATTTAATTAAATGAGAAATTGCCTCTATCCATAAGTGGAGAAAACAAGGAAGTTTGATGGAAAAAATCACCTCTATACAAACAGGGAAAAAGAAAAATTGCTTTTATACAACTGGCAAATTGGATCTGTAGGTCATCCAAGAAAAATGTACATACACTTTTTAGGGAGCTTAGATCTGAAGGTAAATGAAAAACACGGTCACTGGAACCATGTCCCATATCCCATTTCAATGTAAATGCATTAAACAATGAAGGCACCTCAAAAATTTCAACGAAAGTATACCATATCCATATCTAGATCTCAAAGTGCATCAAGTAATAAAGGAAAATCAAATGGTTTTCAATGCGGGTATACCATATCATATCTCATAATTATATCAAACCCTAATTTGTTTAATGATTGAAACTCCTTAGATCTGACCTTACTCTTTCAAATAATAGATCCAAATGAAATAAATTACCGAGAAACGATTTTAGATGTTGTAATCTTTTCAAAATATTGATGTTTAGCATTTTACCAATAGATCAAAACGAAAATGAGTGTATTATCACATACTGGTATAGAACCCCCATGATTTGCAATCTGCATCACGTGTAGGCCATCGGATAAAATCACATATTCAATTCTCCAGACCGGTAAGGAGGGCAAGCTTACACCAGAGATATT
Source organism: Pseudotsuga menziesii (assembly GCA_001517045.1). Classification (NCBI taxonomy): domain Eukaryota; kingdom Viridiplantae; phylum Streptophyta; class Pinopsida; order Pinales; family Pinaceae; genus Pseudotsuga; species Pseudotsuga menziesii. The sequence continues at coordinate 196,387 of LPNX010332747.1, forward strand.
ATGCTCAGTCAGGGTTTCGAAGATTGAGCTCTCACTCAAAATACTTGAGTGAACAAACTTTGGGGGTCTGTATCTAAGATCCATGGTGTCGTAGTGGGCGCAGACCAGAAAATACTACCAAGTAAAACCTAGAACCCTCGAAAAAAGAATCCCAATCGATTTTTCTCCCAGAAATCAAGAGAGCAAGTGTCCTCCTCAAATCGCATCATTTCTTTTAAATTATTGTAGGCCGATATTCCTCTCGATCCTTTCTCCTTAAACAGTACTTTGTGGCAAAGGACATGCCATTTTTCCGACCACATGGAAACCATGCCTGAGAAAAGCTCCTCGATAAGTATCTTTTTCCCTTTCATTTCCTTCTTTCTAGGGGGGAAATACTAAAATTAAATTTTGTTTTTTCCCTAGAGTTACTTGGCATTTTATTTGGAAAGAATAAGCCCCCTCGATTTTAACTTGACCTTATCTTCATCTTAGGTTAGGTATAACTTTTTATACTTAACACATCATTCCCTTCAGTGTTATAATATATATATATATATATATATATATATATATATATGTATGTATGTATGTATGTATGTATGTATGTATGTATGTATGTATGTATGTATGTATGTATATACTTACCTATAATGTTTATAAATGTAGGGAGTCTCGCTAATATATATATATATATAAATACGAACCCCTCCATATAATAATCAAGGTGTAATATATGCCATCTATATTAAATCTGGGTTTATTGATATGTAAAACAATGACATCTTCCACCCAATATGGTTCCTTACTAATTGGTTGTTTTCCCCTCTTTGGTTCTTGTAGCTCTCAAGGAATTTCCTTGACGCTTTTGGTCGAGGTATCCACTCATATTATATTAGTGTTTAATTAACGAGCATATAGTATTTTTTTATAATTGGACTAGTTATGGCGTGAATAGGAATCCTTATAAGATTCCATAGTTAGGACGATACGAAGACTACGTCTTCGAGCTTAAACTCCCTCAATTTTCTCTTTTCGCCATCATGGGTCTAGTTGGCTCCATGTTAAATTGTGTAATTGTATTGCGTCTCCTACGTTTTCAACTTCGGTAATTAAATTAACCTGAAAGGTTTTGTTTCTGGTGGGGCCTTGGCCTTGAGCTCTTCACTAGGACAAGTACAATAAAATTTGAAAATACAAACTTATCTAGGGTATGTGGGAGGGTCATTACAATTTTTTTCACATTTGATTTGTTAATATGTTTATGTGGAGATTATCTTGTTATCCTTTTAATTCAGTCAACGTGATGTGCATGAGATTGGAACTTGGTTCACGGTTTTCTCTGTTATTGTAATTATTTAGACAGGTTGTGTTGATAGATTTGGTTTGGAAAATAAAGGCATGTTGTCAATACTTAATAGGATTCTATTACTAGCATATGTATAATGTTGATAAGTATTACTTGTAAATAGTATAACCAGTAAATCCTTTTGAATTTGTGTGGGCTCTTAGCCTATATGCAAGGAGCTCTAGTAATCTTTTTTTTTGGATTTAGATTATTTATGGTTTATTCATACATGAGTATTATGTATTATACGATGTTTGTGTTTGATGGAAATACGCAATCTTCTAGCACTACACTTTTATCTTTAAGGGTTTGATTTTGGTCTTAATGGATTCAATCCCTCGATTGAATTTTTACAAATATGTTTGTAATTAGTTATTTATATTTAGTTTAATGTTTTGGGAAGAGTTTAAATAATGATTATTTTAAGGAATAAACTGAGTTTGTTTATCATTAGATTTGATTAGTTAATTTTGTTAATCTTTGGTTTATTTAAAATGTGACCTAGGCTGTAACTTAGGTTGTAGTTTTAAGTTTAACTAGAAGCTATGATTTGAATCTAGATTATAAATTCTAACATAAAACTTCTGAACTAAATACATGTAAATCTAATAGCTGTTTAACCATAGGATTCTATCTAGGCCCATTTAAATGTTGAGTTTCACTTTAAACAATAAAACAACCTGAAGCATATAAACAACTCAAAAGTAAAAATTGCAAATATTTAATCCAGAGCATAAATATTATAAGTATAACTTTTAAATGTTATTAATATGCTGTAAGATGTAGAAACCTCATACCTGCAGCTATTCATCTTGTTTTAATGGCTATGAACCCTGCACACTTAAACACACAGAATTAATAAAACCCTAATTACTTATGACCTTTAGATATGTTAACTAGATTACCTTTGAACTACCACATTCCTCCCAACCATGACCCAAAACTACTTCGGGTTCTAATTCAGATCCCCTCGAGATGGATCCAACATGAAAGTAGTCTAGGGCTCGTAAAGGTGAGGCTTCTCTTATTTGGAATATCAAGTTCTCTATAAGATTTATTTGCCTGCAGAAATGCTTTCCAAAATTACTTAGGGATAATGATGAGCTCCTTAAGCCTTCCCTTGGCTTGCGTATTTATAGAAAATATTTTAGGAAAGGGAAATTGTTTTAAAATTTACTTAGATCAAGAATCCATTATCTTCTTGAAAATAATATTTAATTGATTTATGTGAATTTAATATTTATTTTTTTTATCTTAGGTACTTTTACTAGTTCATAATTTGAACGTTAGAATGGAATATTATTTAATCACTTTAGTAAATAATAAATACATACACTCTTTTATTTATTATTTTAGTTATCTTTATATATATATATATATATATGTATGTATGTATGTATGTATGTATGTATGTATGTATGTATGTATGTATGTATGTATGTATAAAATTATTCTTTTATTCATAATATATATAAACTTTGCAGATTATCTTTTAATATTTATTCATGCATCATATAACATAATATCCTTTATTTCATGCTTCCCTTAGCTTATACTATTTATTTTATTCAAAGCCTAAGGTAGGGTGGGTCAGCTAAGTTAGGCATATCTATATCTTCCTTGCATGTTGGATTACCTCGTGTATCATGGTATTTATCCAGTGCTTGATCAGAAGTAGATTTGTAATTTCATTCAATCAACTTAAAAATAAGTAAGATAAAGGGCAGTGCTATTCAGATTCATTCTCACTCAACATTTCTTAATTTCAGTAAATCCTAGCCCTATTCAGAGCCCAGTCTCAATGATAAAAATTGGGAGTTACACTTAGTGATATTCCATAGCCTCTCACTCAACACTAATGCTGGATGTACTTCTATAATACACCTAGGGATACAATGGAAAATGATTCTATTCTCCATAGCTTATGTCCAACATCAATTTGGAATTCTCTAGGGCTTATGCCCAACACTTCTAATCTTATAATTCATGTGCTCCAGAGCTTATGCTCAACACAAAATCTCATAACTTGTGTGATGTAGAGCTTACGCTCAACACAATATTGCATAACTCATGTGTTCCAGAGCTTGTGCTCAACACAAAATCTCATCACTCATGTGCTTAGGGTTTTTTCCCAACACATTATAGAACTCAATCATGCATTTAGTCTTCCACACATTTTATCATGATAATCATCTCAATATATGCATTAAGGTAAATCACATAATACATCCAGTACATCGTACTATGCCAATAATATTTGTTCATTAGGGTCCATGCCCAATATATACAATCAGATACATGATAATAAAAATATGCATTAGCTTACGCCCAATATATCTAACTAATCAATCATAACTCATATGCAGTGGGGACTTACACCCAATATACAAAAATAAAAATAAAAGTAACTCATGTGCAATGGAACTCATGCCCATTATAGTTAAGGTCAAAATTCAGGATATTACAATAATCAAGTTGGCGACAAATTATATATTGATCCATTTGAGATCAAATTCTTACTATAAAAATCCTAGCCAAAAGAGGGAAATGGGTTCTTATTTCCATATGACTAAGTTACCACATTGGATTTTGTGTGCCACCTATATGAATAATTTACTTAGTATCTCAATGTTATAAGTCGCAAGGGTAGCTAATCAAATTTTTGAGCAAATTGTCTATTTTAGTAATTTTAAAATTGCATTCTTTGCAAGTTGACTAGATCATTTTTTGAAGTGTTATTCTCGCCATAGTAACGTGGGAATTAAGAATGTCTCCATCTACCTATGTTAATCTATGTCTCAAGTATATATGTTGTTTGCTGGAAAATGCAAGCATTTACACAAACATTGACACCTGCATGTTAGGTATAGTTAGACCTTCACATTAAGTTATGAGACCGTTTGGCGGCTGACTTGAAAGGTTTCCATTAAAAACATTGAAATAAAATATATTGTATTTGACCTATAAGTGGCATAAATTGTTTGAAGAAAATGTTTATTACCTTGTTTTCGTTGTCCTCTTTGTATTACGAAAGCTATTTTAATGATATAGTAGTGGACATTGAGTGTATCCCCACAATCATAGTCTTGCTTGAACTCACCTACTAACACCACAACTGCCACCGTCATGCTTCAATTCACGACCTCCATTATGAGTTTTCTCTTTTTCAGTAATATATGATATGCATATTCTCATACAAAACCACTAGAATATGAAGATTGTAAACTTGTACTTTGAATTTCAATGGATTAGAGAGAGTACTTAGATATAGAGTTTAATTGCAAGATAACCAACATAGGAATATATTTAGTATTAATCTCATATTTACCACAGATCATATTCATCAAAGTCTAGTGAATCAAAACCATTTTTGGAACAAGTATTATACGCCAAAACCTAAGGATAAATTTTCCACAACATGAGGAAAAGGTAAAAAAAATCTATGAGGCCATGCACATGCAGCTGAAGCACTTGGTTGTGAGGCATCTTGCTCAGGATATCTATAATTTCAGCTCATAGAATCTATCCCGTAGCTTCTGTTTGATGTTGTTGGGCAGTTGGGGCTTGATGTGCAACTTAATATCCAAACCATCCTTCACTTATTTGGAAATTTCATACCTCATCTGTAATTAGTGGAACTATCACGACCACCATTTTTAGGCATGAATTCCATATGTAGTGGCTGATAAATTCTATTGTCTCTTCATTTGACAAAATATCCCCATGCAGAGCCCATCCAGTTTCAATTAAGCATTGTCCCTCCACCCTCCGCCTATATCCCTTAAGGCACAAGTCCATTTTCCAATCCTCAACCAATAAGGGGTCTAGTGAGTGCAACACCAATAGGAAGTGTTTTTTGTTGGTCTCCATACCTACACTGCCAACTTTCCAAAGTTTCTCCCCCGCAACTTTCCTCTTGCAAATTTTCCTCCACAATTGTTCTAGCCTTTAGATCTTTGTGGCCTTCTCCATGAAATTTGATCTACCCTATGAAGAAAATCTCACAGATATCTATAGATCCATTATCACCATCTCAACTTATGTTGCAAATCTCTCATGGACTGTCAGATCTTCATCTACGGAATCAATCTCTGTCGTTCATTTTCTGCAAAAACTGGTTAATGCAGAAATTCTATGGGCTGCACCGATTGATCATGGAATCAATCAATCCAGAATACAATCTATAATATTAATTATCCTAACTCTTCTATGCATGAATTTATTAACTATTCCAACTAATCCGGAAACATTTTTATTTTTGAATCAACGATTTTACGGAAATACACAAACTTTCAGTTAACTACCGAAGTTGGCCCTCCACGGATTCACGGTTCAAAAAGTAAATGAAAATAGGGTAATGATACTACAAACACATAGCTAATCCTTATATTTAGAAAACACACAAATGCACAGTCAGATATCTTCATCAATCTATTAAAATATTTACAAGCAGAATCAGACGTAGGTTTGTCCGTCTCTCAAGAAACTCAGAATTCTAGACATTAAAGAGTAGAAACCCTCTCCCTTATCTAAGCTTTCTATTTATCCTAAACTATAACCTCCTACAACCCGAGTGGTCCTGCAACCGAAAAACAAACAAAAATAGAGCCTAATGAAAATGTCCCTATCACAATAAACAAACTGCGGCATGATCTCCATGTAGGGAGTCATGATCTACCATCATGCCTATCGGTGCTGACAAACTATGACTCATCAAAAAATTTAAAAATATGACACAACATGTGACCATTTATCACATTATTGGCATGCCATGATGGTCCTGCATCAATTGTGCTTAACAAATTGAGAGGCCGAGGAGCAGTTGAAGCTAGGAGGAGGCTGAGATGCCACAATTTTCCTGAAGCGTTCCTCAATGCAGCCACAACATCGGGATCATGATAAGGAGGATCCATATCAAGCAGTGAGGCTAAGCTCTATAGAGAGGAGTGAAATCCATAACAAACCCTAGAGATTAGACCCGCGAGAAAAAATTGGTGTTAGAGGATTCCGGTGTAATAATATTAATTAAGTTCTTATTAATTGATCTATTAATATTAACCACATATTAACAATTTTAATTAGTGTTAATAAGGTTATAATTATCTTTTATTAACAAACGTTAAACAAGTGTTAAGGATTATGATAAGCGTTAACAAGATTATTATTAATTTAATTAATGCATATTAATTAAGTCTTAATTGTAATAATGGTGTTGTTTATTATGGCACTGGTTAAATAAATTATAACTTATGTTTGGAAGAGAGTTAGTTCAATAATAAATTATTATTGAACAAGTATTAATTACAATTATATGTATAAATATTATGCTAAACATACTAATGAAACTATAATAAAGAATAAATTATGATGTCTGAAGTATCGTCGAACTATATCATTATTTCTTACATATTGTTGAAGTAAATGGTTATGTCAGAACTTATGTTGACATAGATTATTAAAATAAGAATCTTTATATTCTTGGAATTTATGTTGAAAACATATGGTAGATCTTTACGTAGTAAAAATAATAATAAATTTTTCATTGACCTATACCCATAAACATTAAATGTATAATATGTTATTGATGGTTAAAGGGTACCTAACCCATATTTCAAATGGGGAGATTAATTGGGAAAATTCAAGGAGATTTGGGACATTAATGAAGGGATAAGTGTAGTAATGAAGTTATGTAGACATAGGAAGAAAAGGGAGATGGAGAGGATAGGATAGAGAGGTGGAAGTTTTTCGAGAAATCAACTGAGGAGTCATATTTTCATGACTTTTATGGGGAGAAAAAAATTCAGAACTAGTTGGACAAGGTGTACTGAGGTTTTGGGAATGGGGTTTCAAGAAACATAATTTCTTGAAGCTAGGGAGTCAGAAAGGTTGTTCCTAGCAGGCAGGGTGGCAGATCTACTTGAGCATTTTGGTTTTCCATGTTGAGTCAGGTGTAAAGTTGCAGGGAAAAACTCCATGTAAAAGGCTACAAAGGAACCTATTCATATTTAGGTATTTTCCTGAACATCTACAAGTTCTCCTTATACATGTATGAAATTGCACAAGTACTTACTAGTTTCTTCTATATGATGTTTTACCAGTTTTCTTAGATATATGATGTCTAAAAAGAAATATGTACGGGTTATTCTTTTACTACCAATATATGTTTAAATTTTATGACTATATATGTACAAATTTTGTTTCTTTATACCTGGTATGTACAATAAACATGACCTTTGACCTTTAGTTTAAACAAAACAATTTCCGAGATAAAAAAAAGAAATCAATTTGTTTCAACAAGTGTTTTTTTATTAAATAATAATATAGGGACTAGGTGTATTCCCTACATAGATGAACTTCACAAAGTCCAAGTGAACGATCATATAAATTGGAACAGTCAAAATGACATCTTTCAAATTTCTATGTTTTTTACTCACTTCATGAGCGTGCACATATTCCACTCCAATAATCTATATTGGATGGGAATAATCCAATTTTAATAAATATTTTCTTATTATTATGATTATTTTTATAAATTTGTATATTTAATCATGATTCTTTATATCCCAAATAAATCCATACACCAATTCACAATTTAACTATGGCAATTCAATATTTAGTTAGACTATAATTTAAAATTTAATTTATCATTATAAATATAATATGGTATAAATATCCAAAAAATAAGGAAGGTTTGTGATAATTTAAGTGTTAAGGTCAATAAACAATCCATGTAATACAATACGGTAATGACCAATTTTTTCAGTTTTTCCCCAATTTTGACCTAAACTAGTTTTGATGTCTAGACCTCCAAATTGGCCCAAATGCTCCCAAATTTTATCATAAGGTACATTAATAATATTATAACTTAAATATTATTTTCAATTATTTTTTATGACCACCAAATTACTTACGAAAACTTGTTTAATGTTATGTTCAAAGTAGGATTCTTTACTAGCAAATCGGGGCTCCAATTCCCCCTGGGTAATTGCTGGAAATGGCTTCTCAAATGGTCCCAAAGTCGCTCAAATTTCATAAAAAAGGAAGGGTATGTGTAAGGTACATTTTCAAATTTTCATATTCATCATGTTTCAGTTTATACAAGCTATAATTACTCTTTCCAAAACAACTCCCAAATCACAATTTCGACCCTTGGGGAAAATGCACAAAATCTTCTCCCAATGCAATAAAAATGAGTAAAATGGCTTCCAATGGTTAATTACTGAACATGAGACTTCAAGTAAAAATTATTTCCATTACATTCATCATAATTTTATTAGTGATAAATTCCTCTATTCCAAATAATAATCATTACCGTAGCATATATCAAAATAGAGTGGAAATGGTCACTGTTTGCTCATTAAAAGCCATTTTGACATACAAATATTGGGTATTTAGACTTGAAAATTTATGAGAATGAATAATATATAATATTTACATGATTACAGTTATAAATATATCAGTAATATCTCTCTTAAAGAGTACATGAGATCACCCAAGGCGAAATCCCTCTATGAGCATGAATATGCAAAGAAACCTGGAAATGGATGATAGAGAGTGCTACAATTGAAGAATAAACATGATTTATTGTATCTTACACCTACAAATAATAATATATTAAATATACTTGAAATACCTGATTGGAATTTCTAGAAACCAACTTGGATGGGAATATTTCACCCTCAAAATTGGCTAAGGCAAGAAAACTAGCTCTCCACTAGCTTTCACAATTCCCAAATGACAATTTCTCAAATTATCAAAATCCATTCTATTTATTGATTCCTATATTTTATAAAAATCCTTATCCTTATAAGGTTCCCAATCCATCCACAGACTCAATTCAATTCTAATTTGGGTGTGTGCTCATGATTTGCCATGCATCCTCTCTTTCCTAGCCTTCCACCTTCCCCAAAATTGAGTTCGAGCCCATTGAGCTTCCTCAAATCACATGAAATATCTCTTGGATGCTAAATTTAGACTAGATGTGTCATATATGTCATATTTCATCCTTTATATCTGATTTTTTTCATAGGTGTCATAGCATCTTCATCATTGTTTTGCATAGAGCTAGGAAATCTATTCCAAGTGTCTCACTAGCTCCAAAATGACTCTTCCTTTCCCATGTAATTTAGATTTTCTCCCAAGTTCTACCTATGATTCATATGGAAATTTTTATTATCCTTATAACTCATCCAGGAACCTTTAAAATTACCATTGATTTGAAATTGCAAGAGGAGGATTCCATGTGGCACCAAATTCCTAGCTTGTGTGGGCCTCATAGTCTCCATGTGTCTCCATGCTCCATTGCCACTTCAATTTTATCTTGTATTTATTTAATAATATAAATTATTAAATATTTATCCCATTCTAATGTCTCAACATAATTTATTAGCCCCTGTATTAAAATTCCAAATGTATCCATCCAACTTAGGAACTAGTAGGGTCATGCGATTCTCCTGCTATGCAATTATTTAAATGGGGACATTATAGTCCTCCACACCCAATATTGATTTTCCTCAAGAAATTTTAGATCTGTATGATGCACTACTCTTATTACATTCATCTTCTCAAGTGATGAATAAATATCCAATGCTTCTTGTTGCCCACACAATTGAAACCAATGAAACCAAAAATGATCCCAGGGTCCCATATGATCCTCCAAGTGATCACCATGATGTATCCCAATGAAATAGGTGAGCATACCATGTCCCATAATGCTTCTCCAAAAGTATATAATGTGTGTAAATATAATCAACCATGTGTTATTTCATCCAAGAAGTGAATGAAGAACTTCAACCAAAATCTGAACCAAATAAGGAGCAAATAAAACATGGAGACTTCAAGTGGCTCACAGAAGTCTCATCAATACATTCATGAATATGTATATCATAATGAAATAACATAGTATGTCTATTCCAACAAAAATTTCCTTCGATTATATGTATCTTCACCCAGGTGTGGGATGAAGATCCACCAACATCAAATGGACTAGGCAAGGAGCAATGAAAATCATGTGTCTCCAAGTGACTCAAGGGAATACCATAGGTGCATCCATGTGGATGTGTATCATCATAATGTGAAAATGGATGCTGCTGAAAATGTAAATAATATATCTCTCTAATAATTTCATCATCGAAAGGAGAGATATCAATTTTATACTCTTCATGTGGCACCTTAAAAAATGAACCTTTCACCCATACTTCTTTTGGATGAGTGCTGCAAAATTTCGAAGTGTAGGACATACGAGAAAGAACCAACTCACCAAAAACCTTTATGTTTGTCTTGGTATATGTGACATGACATTAATCAACCCATTATATCTCTTCGTGCATAAATATAGATCTCATACTATTGCAAGTCATTACTTGTTTTGGGTAAGTGTGCTTCCCTCTTACAACCGTTAGTACACCTTTCGAATCTTGAAATTTCATCTCAGGAATTTGGTAGTTTACTGTATGTTCCCATATAAAATACAACCATTGCACTCCCAAAACCACATTATTATAAACAACATTAACCAAATAAAAAATATCAATAAAAGTATACTTACCTACGGTGACTTGCATGTTTGGAACCCATGTTTTGCACTGCAATCTATTGTGACCGGGAATGACAACTGTGAAGCCATCGAATGGTTCAAATTATATATTCCTTTTCTTCACCATATCTGCATCAATAATTTATGTGTGGCTCCTCCATATATAAAAACTGAAGCTCTTTACATCCTAATACCACACCCTTGCATCGAATAGTGTGATTGTGAGGCACTGTTGAAAGTACTGTTGTTCTTTCTTTGTTCGATGAAATCTATTTTTATTATTGTCTTTATTCTTCAGCTATTGTCTCATATGCATCCTATTGATATGAAATGTGTCCTCCTTCCTCCATACCCCCTTCATACCAATCATTGTCAGAAAATACTTTTATGTATTGAGCCTTTCCCTTAGTACATTTATGCCCTAGTGTCCATGGTTGAAAGCATGTGAAGCACAATTCTTTTCTTCGAAGTTCATCCCTATTTAGTACATATTTCTTATTATTTTCAAATGAATATATTTTCCAAGGATTCTTATTAGTTGTATATTTTTACCAAGGTTTCTTTTCAAATTTGGAGTTAGGCTTGGGAGGAAATCTTGCTTAGGAAGCACATCTTGGAGATCTCTAGTCAAGCATGAGTGTATCTTTTAATGTAGTGGGCTTGTGGGATTTGACCAAACCTTTCAATATTTCAGACAAAACTTCCGTGAACAGAAATACTAACCTTCCCATAGACAAATCAGCCACCTTGACTGATAATTTTTGAAATTCCATCATATAATCAGTCAGGGTTCCAACTTGCTTCAATTGTGCTAGTTCTTTGAAAGACAATTCAGGATATTTTTTCTCAAATATTTCTAGTACCATGCTAATGAATTCTCCATATGTGTTAACCTGATAATGACCTAAATTTTTCAGTATATGGAACCACCATTCATTGGCATCTCCTTCCAAGTGCAATATGATCATTTTTAAGGCATCTTCTTCCACCATTGGATTCAGCTGAAAATACACATCTAATTTTCGCACCCAAGTGTTAGCAGAACTTTGAGAGGAACCATCAAAATAAGGGAGTGTAAGTTTAATAATGGAAAATTTTAAGTCTTTGTTTTTGTAAAGAGACTTATTAGCTTCCTTCTTTTTTAGTTTGTTTGCAGCAAGAAAGTATTGATAAAATGGTACACTTCTTTTACAATCTTCATCCAATTTATCCCATTCTTTTGCCATTGTAGCAAGTTCAAGTTCAATGTTAGGATCTTATTTGGGTATAATAAATTTAGGTGCAGTAGGAGTTGGTGTGATTTTAAATTCATGGGGTATATTATTAGGTCTTGTCCTTGACAAAATATGCCCACCCACTGTCTTCTTTTCTTTTGATTGTGAACTACTGCTATCTACTATTACTCCTAATTTGCTTCCAAATTGGGTAACCAACAATTCGAATCCTTTCATAAGATGTTGGTTCATGTTATTAGCTATGTCATAAAATAAATTTTTTAGGAGTTTAATATATTCCACCTTATCATGATTAGTGTATTCCTTCACAGTGCTAGTCATAGTTTCAGCAGAATGTACCTCTTCTTCTACTACTTATTCTTCAACAAAAATACCTTCAACTTCAGGATCTAAGGGTGATGGATTATTTATTTGAATCCTTGTAAATTTTAAAACTCTAATATGCATGATGGTTCAGTTTATACAGTATTTTATTACTTTTTCCAAATCAACTCCCAAATCACAGTTTCGACCCTTGGGGAAAATGCACCAAATCCTCTCCCAATGCAATAAAAATGAGTACAATGAATTCCAATGGTTAAGTACTGAACACAAGAATTGAAATACACATTAATGAAATTTCAGATATCATACATTTATTAGAGATACATTCCTCCATTCTAAATAATAAGAATTACCATAGAATATACAAAAATAGAGTGGAAATGGTAATTGTTTGTTCATTAAAAGTCATTTTGACATACAAATCTTTGGTATTTCCACTTGAAACTTTATGAGAATTAATAATATATTATATTTAACCAATTATAATCATAAATATATCAGGAATATCTCTCCCAAAGAGTACATGATCTCACACAAGGCCCAATCCATCCATGAGCATCTATATGCAAAGAAAACTGGAAATGGTTGATGGAGAGTGCTGCAATAAAAGAATACACATGATTTATTGTAGCTTACACACTCAAATAATACTCCATTAAGTATCCCTTAAATACTTTATTGGCCTCTCCAAATACCAACTTGTATGGGAATCTTTCACCCTCGAAATTGGATAAGGCAAGAAAACTAGTCCTCCACTAGCTCTCACAATTCACAAATGACAATTTCTAAAATGATCAAATACATTCTCTTGGTTTATTTATTTATTCTATAAAAATAATTATCCTTATAAATTTCCCAATCCATCCACAAACTCAATCCAATTCGAATTGGGGTGTGTGTTCATGATTTTCCATGTGTCCTCCCTTTCTTATCCTTCCACATTCCCCAAATTTGACTTGGAGCCCTTTCAACTTCCTCAACTCACATGAGATCTCTATTGGATAATATATTTCTAATTGACATATCATATATGTCATATATAATCCTTAATATCTTATTTGTATCATAGGTTTCATAGCATCTTCATCGTTGTTGTCATAGAGCTAGGGATTATAGTCCAAGTGTCTCAATAGCTCCAAAATGACTTTTCCTTTCCCATGTAAGTTAAATTTCCTCCAAATTTCAACCTATGATCCATATGGCCAAGTGTATTATCACTATAAGTCATCAAAGAACCTTTATACTTCCCATGGATTCGAAATTGCAAGAGGAGGATTCCATGTGGCACCAAATTCCTAGCTTGTGTGGGCCTCATAGTCTCCATGTGTATTCATGCTCCATTGCCACTCCAATTTTATCTTGTATTTATTTAATAAGCTATATTAAATAATATTTATCCCATTCTAATGTATCAACATAATTTATTAGCCCCCTTATCAAAATTTCAAATGTATCCATCCAACCTAGGAACTAGTAGGGTGATGGAATTCTCTTGCTAAGCAATTATTTAAATGTGGGCATTACAGTCCTCCCCACCCAATATTTCTTGTCCTCAAGTAATATAAGATTTATATGATGCACTACTATGATTATATTCATCTTCTCAAGTGATGAATGAATCTCCAATGCTTCTCGTTGCCCCCACAATTAAAGCCAATGAAACAAAAAATGATCCCAGGGTCCCATATGATCCTCCAAGTAATTAGATCACCATGATGTAGCCCATACACACAAGCATGAAGTATTATATCATATCTTCCCCAATGACATAGATGAGGATCCCATGTCCCATAATGTTGCTCCCAAAGTATATAATGTGCATCAATATAATCAGCCATGTGTTCTTTCATCCAAGAAGTGAATGAAGAACTTCCACCAAAATCTGAACCAAATAAGGAGTAAATAAAACATGGATAATTCAAGTGGCTGACATAATTCTCATCAATACATTCATGAATTTGTATATCATCATGAAATAACATAGTATGTCGCTTCCAACAATAATTTTCTTTGATCGTATGTATCTTCACCCATGTGTGGGATGAAGCTCCCCCAACATCAAATTGACTACGAAAGGAGCAATGAAAATCATGAGTCTCCAAGTGACTCAAGGGAATACGTACCATAGCTGCATCCATGTGGATGCATATCATCATAATGTGAAAAGGGATGTCGATAATGATGATGTCATCAGTCACATTTTTCAGATATTTCTTGTTTTTGGGCTAGTGGGGTCCGTTAAAAGTATGCCGAGTGGGTACTCGTCGGATGTGGAATTTAATTCCACACCCAAGAAGGTCTCCCGATCAAAATTTGAGTAAAAACACAAGGATATATGGGTGCTCACATGAAGTTGGTTCCACTTTTTGGTGCCACTTAAGAAATCAGAAACGCACTTTCAAAGTGCAAATCAAGAATGCATATGCATTATTGATGGTACGTTTGGTTTAACCCGAGCCCAAACACAAGGCTAAGGTTCATAGAAAAGTATCGCATATGCGATATATTGCATATGCATTTTCTAAATGTTAAATATCACATGTGCAATATATCGCATATGTGATATTTAACATTTACAAAACGCATATGTGATATATCGCAAGTGCGATATATCGCATATGCATCTTGTAAATGTTGAATATCACATATGCGATATATCGCATATGTGTTTTTGTAAATGATGATTCGACATTAAGGTCATAGACATTTTTTTAGGGGGGGATTGTGAAAACCCTAGTATATGACCACTATGTGGATCTTGATTCTCATAAATGGTTAGTTATTATCCATCGTGTGGTGCTTATTATGAGATGATGTTTAGGACTCAATATCTCCGTGTTATATGTTGATTTTAACTAACATGTCTCCTTGAAACATGTTTTTATATTATGATTGTGATGATTATTCACTTAATTAAAAATTCCTTAATGGTAATTTTGAGCACTTATGTTATGATGACAGAATATACATATATCCATCTTGTACTTGGTTATTACGATATTATGTTTAGGAATCAATATCTCCTTGTTATATGTTGATTTTAACTAAAAATTTTCCTTGAAACATGTGTTTACATTATGATTGGAATGAGTGTTCAATTAATTAAAAATTCCTTAATAGTAATGTTGAGCACTTATGTTATTATGATGGCATACACATATATCCAAGATCATGTACTTTTCTATTATAAAAAAAATTAGACCACGATGATTATAATGATTCGTAATGCATGTGTAATAGTATTATTGGAAAAGGTAACCTCATGTAGGTTGAGACATTATGAAAAGGTTAGAAATTGCATCCAAGGGAAATAATTTCATGTCCAATTACAACAAACACCCAATTTTAGTTCCTAATAAGACTTGGGAAGGAAACAAACTTAAAAAAATGATTTCAAAAGTTAACTAGGATAATATACGAATTTAGGAAAACTACAAATTGTCTCTTGTCCACTTTGTAACAAATATATTTTTACTCCGGAGCATATTTTATCCACATGCGTGATATGATAGGGGAATGGGAAGGCCAAGAAACATTCTTGGGAGGAAACTAATACACACTTGAGATATTAGAAAAAATAGTCCTACATTGTGTGAGGGTGTCTTAGATCAATCGATTTATCCCATCATCCTCAATTGCATTATTAGTGTCATATTCTCCCATAGGATTAAATCAATCTTCAATATTTGATCCATATTCCTCAATTTGTACAATACTATTCTATACTACTACTTGACACATTATTCATAACAGACCTAGGATTATTTTCCCTTCTAATTAAAACAATCAAATAAAATTAGTGTACATAAGAAATATTAAAATGATACAAAATTTTATAACTAAAATCAATACAAAGACATATAATGAATCACTTACCGACAATATGACTACTTAGTTTTCTTATTTCCTCCTGTAAATTTTTGTCAAGTTCATTTGTTGTTACCCGTCTCTCATAAATTTTCACTGAAATTTTAGTAACCTCATTCTCATATTTATTCATGTTCATGCTTATTGGATAACATTATTTTAGGCATATCTTGTTTGTATTCCCACACTAAATTAATCCTTCAATTGGTTTGGATGGCCTTTACTATGGCTCCAAAACCATGTTTGTAAATGCTTAGAACAATAACAATATGTTTACACCAACATAATGAGAAAAATAACCTTTCTAGTTGCATGCTTCATATTACCAAAAATATTGTATAGACTACATAAAGTGACTTACAATCCACTAAATTTTAATTCTTTTCTTTAATTTTAATGGTAGGAAGAAGGATGATGATGAGGAAGGATTACTAAATTTTAATTCTTTTATTTAATTATTTAGGTAGGAAGAAGGATGGGGCATATGTGATATTTCACATTTACAATATCCGATATGCGATATATCACATATGTGATATTGAAAAGTAAAAAAAGAAATAAAAAAGAGGCTGCAGGCCCCTCAAATATAATTTGCACGGGATCGAGACAACGAAAAACTGTGAGGGCGAAATAGCACAGAGACGATTTGCATTTTAGCTTTTGGAGGTTAAGTTCGAGGTCGATTGGCTCCAATGGTAGGTAAATTCTCTTATCCTTTTCACTTAGTCTTCAGTTCTTTATTTTTTTCCATAATTTCATAGTTTTTATAATTATTTTAAACAAATTTAAAAAAAAAGATTGAATGAAATCAAAGAATGATTAAAAGTAAAATAACTTGTATTTTTTTGTTTAAATCCTAAAAGACAACAAAAATGAACAAGACAATGTGGACAACCCACCCTCTAATAACCAACAACCTAACCCACAACAATCTAACCCAAACCCAAACCTGGAGGGGGAACAAGATAGAAACTCACATATTATTGTGTGTTTGGAGTCATTGAGGCACCTTATCTCATCTATTAGAGGGGGGGATCATTTGAGAGAGTATTTAGCCGATGCATTGGACACAATAACAAAAACAATTATCGAAGCTCAAGGAGCTCTGTACAACATTAGCTCATACAGAGAATCTAGGAGGAAATACTACTCCAATAGATTGAGTTATAAAGACATCAAAGCCCTTAAAATTACAAAAGACCAATTATTTTCATTATTCCGAGACCCTAGAACCGGATTGGTTCCACCCACCAGTCAACCACACATTTCCATAGACTGTTGCATTGAACCAAATATAAATTCCAATTAGATGGATCATTGGTATATGGTCTTCGATGAAGACCTTCATGGGAATAGGGATATCCCATTTTATTTCCTTAGGAAGTTGTATGTAGAATTCATCCTAGGGAAACATGTTAACTACTTTGATCTCTTAGGATTCCAACGTGTTGGTCATGGGATGCCCCAAGATAGGTTAGGTGCCAGGACGGATCCTAACCATGTGCCATGCCCTCCATGCACAATAAAACCCCCTCAGCTATATCCTCGTGCAGGTCCTGTGATTGAGAATACACAGGAGGCATTATTTGACTTGGCAAATACATTGCTTCAGCATGGGACTAATGTCCAAGGCAATGTAGACCAAGGGGCTGGCAGTTCTAAGGCGAGCCCATCTATAGATCACATAGGAGATGTAGAGAGTTCAGAGTGTCATTTACTCCACACCCTTGCACATTGTGTGGAGGCATATGCTATGGCCCTCCTTCAGACTTCTGAGGCGATGGATTACTTCACTTTTTAAGTAAAACTCATTATTTTCATATTATATTTTGTTACATATCAAAATTTTCAATTGTTTCACAATTTATTTCTATTTAATTATCTAGCAAATTATGTGAACAAATATACAGCTAGTGTCCCATGGCACACCATAGTTGCATAGTCTGTCGATCAATGTTGAGAACATTGATGTGGTTGTCAATACTGCATATGGGTTTGGTTCTTCACCAATAGGGGTAAGAACTATACTTGTTAATTTTTCAACTTTATTTACATTATTATAGTAGATATTGTAACATTCAATACATCCTAATTTTGATACAACGTGTTTTATGTAGACCAGGATGAGTATATTGTATCGTAGCCTATTCCCTCTCATGCAAAGGTAGATTCCCAGACACAAGTATTACTTGAAATATTCTTTTAATTATGTTTCTATTTCTTTGGAAAAATCATTTTACTTGTATCGCTTTGACATATGTTACTTTATGCAAGAACCTATTGTGACAGTGGTGCTTGAAGAGCACCAAAGCGAGGTTGTTGTCAACCCACCTCTTCCCCCCAGCCAGGTATGTATGTTTCTCTTTCTTTGGTAACATCATTTTCTGTCCATGTAGTATATATGTCTCTAATTCACTATTTTATCTAAAATTGACATATATGTTACTTTATATGTAGGCTCCTAGTGAGGCACCAGTGCGTGAAAAGCACCAAATCGGTGGCCCACCTTTGATGAGCTAGCAAGTATTTTTGTGTATATCACTTTCTTTGTACGTTTGTGTATCTATTTCTCTTATTTGGTGCTTGAAGAGACCCAAATTGGTGACCCACCTCTTTCCCCCCAAGGTACATGTATATTTTTTGACATTGGCATATATATTTTTTTATGCAGCTTGATAGTGAGAAAGTGGTGCTTGAAGAGAACCCAATCAGGGTCACTGTTAGTGAGGCACCAAGACCCACCATTACTTACTCATGTACAGTAAGTAGAAATGTTATTTTGGTTTTGGAATTTGAACAAATGTACATAGAATTTTTAAAGGTTGGTAAATTAACTTACAATTTTTTTTTTTGTAGTCTCCACTAATGCGACCTATCCCTCTTGTTCAATGATGGGGATCACCAATGAGAATTCGGAAAAGAAAGCTAGACTTCTCCGAAGACTCTGGAAGTGGAAGCAAAATGGGGGATAACTAGAATAAATGTATAGGAGGCATACATAGATGTAAATTTTTGTTCATATGTACACATAGATGTACTTTTTGATCCACTATTTTGTATTATTGCCATGTGGCATGACAATTTTTGTAACATTATTTCTATACATATATAATATAAAGCAAGGTTCAAATTTATACATATATGGTTGACTTGATCTTGGAACATGATATGGTTGACTTGATATTGGAACATGATATGTGTGGTTCACCTATGTGATATAAAGATATTTTTGGTTCACATGTGTGCTAACTTATGAATTTTCAATACTTAAAGGAAGAATTTACGACTCATCAACTTTTTAACATTATGGCTATCCTCAACTTTTTAACATCATAGCCATACCATACACTAAATTTAACAATCATAAAACTATGTCATACATGGATGTGTAATATATACCATATCATACCCTACAGTACCCTATGATACTAACATCATACAATTCTAACATACAATAACATACCCTACAATACCCTATGACACTAACATCATACCATACTAACATACAATAACATACAATAACATAACATACTTTAACATCATACCATAATAGCATACCCTACTATTGTAATATACGATATCATACCCTACAATACCCTATGATACTAACATCATACCATACTAACACACAATAACATACCCTACATTACCTTATGACACTAACATCATACCATACTAACATACAATAACATGTACCATAACATAACATACTAACAGAATGTACCATAACACTAAGTCATGCATGCATGTGTAATATATACCATATCATACCCCACAATACCCTATGATACTAACATCATACCATACTAACATACATCATACCCTGCAAACCCTAAATTTGTTGAAGTAAACACTAGTTCCATCTCATTATTTGTCAACCCTAGTGATAGCATGCAAAGTCGTGTTCATGAAAGTCTAGTTGGTTTTCGATTTGTACATGGTCATGTGTTTCTAGTTCCCTCTCCTAACTTGCAAATTTCTCACAAAACCCTAGTTCTATCTCATACCTTCTCAACCCTAGTTGGCGCATGCAAATTTGTGTTCATGAAAGCCTAGTTGGTGCATGCAAGTATTGCTGATTATGTGTTTCTAGTTTCATTTCCTAACTTGCATGATTGCTCACTAAACCCTAGTTCCATCTCATACCTTGATAATCCTAGTTGGAGCATGCAAATTGATGTTCATGAAAGCCTAGTTGGTGCATGCAAGTATTGGTGATCATGTTTTTCTAGTTCCCTCTCTTAACTTTCAAATTCCTCACTAAATCCTAGTTCCATCTCATACCTTGTCAACCCAAGTTGGAGCATGCAAATTGGTGTTCATGAAATCCTAGTTGGTGCATGCAAGTATTGGTGATCATATGTTTCTAGTTCCCTCTCCTAACTTGCATGATTGCTCACCAAACCCTAGTTCCATCTCATACCTTGTTAACCCTAGTTGGATCATGCAAATTGGTGTTCATGAAAGCCTAGTTGGTGCATGCAAGTATTGGTGAACATGTGTTTCTAGTTCCCTCTCTTAACGTGCAAATTGCTCACTAAAACCTAGTTCCATCTCATACCTTGTCAACACTAGTTGGTGTGCATGCAAATTGGTTTTCATTAAAGCGTAGTTGGTCCATGCAAGTATTGGTGATCATGTTTTTCTAGTTCCCTCTCCTAACTTGCAAATTTCTCACTAAACCCTAGTTCCATCTCATACCTTATCAACCCTAGTTGGAGCATGAAAATTGGTGTTCATTAAATCCTAGTTAGTGCATGCAAGTATTGGTGATCGTGTGTTTCTAGTTCCCTCTCTTAACTTGCAAATTGCTCACTAAACCCTAGTTCCATATCATACCTTGTGAACCTTAGTTGGAGCATGCAATTTGGTGTTCATAAAATCCTACTTGGTGCATGAAAGTATTTGTGATCATGCATTTCTAGTTCCCTCTCTTAACTTGCAAATTGCTCACTAAATAGGTAGTTCTGTCTCATACCTTGTCAACCCTAGTTGGAGCATGCAAATTGGTGTTCATGAAAGCCTAGTTGGTGCATGCAAATATTGATGATCACATGTTTCTAGTTCCCTCTCTTAACTTGCAAATTGCTCACTAAACGGATAGGTCCATCTCATACCTTGTCAACCCTAGTTGGAGCATGCAAATTGGTGTTCATGAAATCCTAGTTGGTGCATGCAAGTATTGGTGATCATGTGTTTCTAGTTCCCGCTCTTAACTTGTAAATTGCTCACTAAACCTTAGTTCCATCTCATACCTTGTGAACCCTAGTTGGAGCATGCAAATTGGTGTTGATGAAATCCTAGTTGGTGCATGCAAGTATTGGTGGTCATGTGTTTCTAGTTCCCTCTCTTAACTTGCAAATTCCTCACAAAACCCTAGTTCCATCTCATACCTTGTGAACCCCAGTTGGAGCATGCAAATTGTTGTTCATGAAATCCTAGTTGGTGCATGCATGTATTGGTGATCATGTGTTTCTATTTCCCTCTCTTTACTTGCAAATTAATCACTAATCCGTAGTTCCATCTCATACTTTGTCAACCCTAGTTGGTGTGCATGAAAATTGGTGTTCATGAAAGCCTAGTTGGTGCATGCAAGTATTGGTGATCTTGTGTTTCTAGTTCCCTCTCTTAACTTGCAAATTGCTCACTAGACCCTAGTTCCATCTCATACCTTGTCAACCCTAGTTGGTGTGCATGCAAATTGGTGTTCATGAAAGCCTAGTTGGTGCATGCAAGTATTGGTTACCATGCATTTCTAGTTCCCTCTTCAAACTCGCATGATTTATCACCAAACCCTAGTTCCATCTCATACCTTGTCAACCCTAGTTGGAGCATGCAAATTGGTGTTCTTGAAAGCCTATTTGGTGCATGCAAGTATTGGTGATCATGTGTTTCTAGTTCCCTCTCTTAACTTGCAAATTGCTCACTAAACCCTAGTTATGTATCATACCTTGTCAATTTTAGTTGGTGTGTATGCAAATTGGTGGTAATGAAAGCCTAGTTGGTGCATGCAAGCATTGGTGATCACGTGTTTCTAGTTCCCTCTCCTAACTTGCATGATTGCTCACCAAACCCTAGTTCCATATCATATACCTTATTAACCCTAGTTGGAGCATGCAAATTGGTGTTCATGAAAGCCTAGTTGGTGCATGCAAGTATTGGTGATCATGTGTCTCTAGTTCCCTCTCTTAACTGCCAAATTTCTCACTAAACCCTAGTTCCATATCATACCTTGGAAAGAAACGAAATATACAGCTTATAAGAACATGAAACAAGGCAGGTCCACCACTGGCCTAAATTTATTTGAAAGAAACCAAATATACATATTATAAGACATGAAAACAAATATACATCTTATAAGAACATGAGATAAGGTAGCTCCACCACGGGCCTAATTCCATCTCATCAAAATGCCCCAATAGATAAGAGCTACTAAAATACTATGATCTTTGCAAAAAAATTTAGTCAATATAGAAAATTTGGTTAAAATGATTAACATCCACGGAACTCTAAAATGTTTAGAGAATTGCAGTGTCTTCCAAACAAGTTTTATAACTTGATACTTATAATTGAATAAAGTGACCATAACAATTACCACAAATCATATGATATTTGCAATTTTGCAACCTATGACAAATGACTCAATATTGACAGGAACATTATACCATCTATATGAAAAAATAAACATGAATAATAATATTACAAACCCATGTGTACTTCCATGTATAGTTTTAATAATACTTTCATGTAGGTATGGCTATGTGTGATTTAACAAAAATTCATGGTTATCGCTGGTTAAAATAATGATTAAGAAGGAACGTGAATTCCTACCTCTGCTAGAAGAAACTGACTGCAGTGTTACTACTACTTGGACAGTACCTGCAACACAAGAAGATGGGTCTTGAATAACAAAATACTTGAATACTTGTATTATGTAACAACGAGACTTGCATGAAAGATTTTCAGAGGTGTCTCTAATACCAGTGGCCTAGATTATTAAACTAGATCATTAGGTCATAACTAAACTTGCATGATTGCTCACTAAATGATAGTTCCATCTCATGCCTTGTCAACCCTAGTTGGAGCATGCAAATTGGTGTTCATGAAAGCCTGGTTGGTGCATGCAATTATTGGTGATCATGTGTTTCTAGTTCCCTCTCCTAACTTGCATGATTGCTCACCAAACCTTAGTTCCATCTCATACCTTGTCAACCCTAGTTGGAGCATGCAAATTGGTGTTCATGAAAGCCTAGTTGGTGCATGCAAGTATTTGTGATCATGTGTTTCTAGTTCCCTCTCTTAACTTGAAAATTGCTCACTAAACCATAGTTCCATCTCATACATTGTTAACCCTAGTTGGTGCATGTGTAACACCCCGTTTTGAAATTTCTACCTGAACTACTATTATATGTTGTATTTGTTTGATTGTGAGACCTTGTCGGTTTGACGACAATGTGGACATATGGTTCTATTATTTTTCCGATATATATATGTGTGTGTGTGATGATAGTATTATGGTCGGTAGTCATGTTTAGATATGTATCATGTGTTAATTACGTCAAATATATGGAAATTACTGAATGATGGGTACGTGGATACCGTTACAGATATATGTTGAAATAATGAATGTTATGCCAGGTGCATGGCGAATGAATGAGTTTATTGTTGTCATGTTATGATGAGATATATGTGTACATATCAAGGATTAGGCACGATATCCTATATTGTATGTTGAGGACTGACTTACAGGTTGAAACGGCTAAGTGATAGCTGGATCCTACAAGGTGGGAGGGCCTCGGGGACATGGACTTCAAAAGATAAAATGGTATGCGAGTGATGCATTATTTACCTTCGTATGGTTATTATGCTGTTTATTATGGTGTATGTTATGACATGGGTGGGGTAGAGTTCCAGGAAACTCAACCTCCCAGATCGCTTATACGATGACAGACCGAGTACAAGTGCAACGCTGTTGTTATGTCGAGTAGACATAGTCCCTTGTTCCATTAGGGGGGGGTGGAGGCTTTACCCACCATTTATCCCCGAAACCCAGAGTCATGGGAGGGATATGCTACGGTGCGCTTCCCAAGGTGTGTGATGAGGACTGGTGGTTTCCTGCTGGGGAAGCTTGGTCAATGTGGTCGACACCTCCACTTACGGGTTCTAGCTGGAACCGATCATGACTTGACATTCCAGGGTAGTCCAGCAGAGGACAGGATAGGATGTGGAAGTTAGTAATGATGTAGGTAGATAGATGTAGCGAGAAGTAGGGGTGAAAACAAGATCTAACTATAGGTGTGTAAAACCCTTGGTAAGTATGTGTCGTAAATCAGTGATGTATGAATTGTCGTAACATGGATTTCAGTAAGCTAATGGATCATACCTTGTAAACTATTCTAAAACATGTGTTGGTAAATAATAAGTTCCTTGATTATGATTGATGTATGTGAATTATTACTTTTAGTGTACTTACATGAGAAATGTAAGCAGTAGCTATGCTTACATAACTCGCCTACATATTATGAATTACATGAAATATTGTTGAGTAATAATGTCAATTAGTGTCTCTTAATATTAATTACTGTCGTTTAGTAATTAACTATTGTTGATCAATGTTAATAATGTAGATTAAAGTTAATAATGATGATTAGGGTTAATAAAGTTGATTAATGGTTAATTATTGTCCATTAATAATTAATTATTGTTGAATAATAAAACAAAGCAATGGTTAACCTAGGTAGTGACTAATGCAATTGATTAGAATGCTTGATTGATTGTCAATGAGTGTAATTAGCCAGGACTAAGGGTTGAAATGTAACCATAACATTAAATAAGTTGATAGTAACTTGATCCCTTAAATTAATTATGTGTTAATGATGTTAATTAATTTTAACAAGACTATGCTTATCTTGAGTAATGGTTGTTAATTAGCTAATTACAAACTAAGGTGTAAGTAAAATGGAAATAGGTATATAAGTCGATTAAATCATAGTGAATTTTATTTAATTAATATGATTACACATTGATAATGTTATGATTTACATTGATAGGATTATTGTTCATAATTAATAAATTGAATTAGTGAATTTATAATTAAAAGGAATTTACATATTATAAATGTTAGAAACCATTAATTAAATGATTAGGTAAGTGTAATTAATCAATTGACAATTACTGTTAATTAAATTAATTTGGTGAAGCGTGCAAGTTTAAACTATATAATATGTATAACATTTATTATTATTAACTAAATGGTCAAATATTGAAATATGAGTAAAGATATGTTTAAAATTATTACATTGAATAAAAGAATCAAATTTAATTGAATTAGAAGTTACGGTTGAGAAGTGACCCCAACCAACACCTTTTAATATTTATTTAAATATTTAAATGAGTCCAAGTTGAGGGCTCGAGGACTTACATGGTAGATGGAAGGTGGTGGATAAATTTATGATGAAGATAGGGGTAGTAATGGGGAGGAAAGGTCAGAAAACATGGGGATAAGAGGGAGAAAGGAGGGAGGA
The DNA here is from genome assembly GCA_001517045.1 of Pseudotsuga menziesii. Taxonomy (NCBI): domain Eukaryota; kingdom Viridiplantae; phylum Streptophyta; class Pinopsida; order Pinales; family Pinaceae; genus Pseudotsuga; species Pseudotsuga menziesii. The sequence goes on from LPNX010332747.1 coordinate 222,199, forward strand.
GAAGGGGATCATTTTTACCTTAGGACTTGGAGAAGTTTTGGGAGAGGAGAGCTGCAAAGAAGGGTTTTGTTGGAGATTTTTTTTTTTTGAGGGGATACAACAGCTTAGGGCTTGTACTCGGCTTGGGCTCGGGGGTCCAAAGGGGTACCTTTGGAGCTGGGTGGTCGGTGATACCTCGCCAGTTGGCAGGGTGGCAGGACTGGTTTGGACTGGTTGAGTTTCAGAACTTGGGAAGGACTTTTGGCTGCAGGGAAAAGCAAGGAAAAATGGAAAACAAGGGTAGCAACAAAGGTGGACCTACTAGCTACCTACAGGTATTTTCCAGCATTATTATGGCAAATTCTGTTAATTAAATTTTAAAATTTTATATGCTGTGAATATCTTTGCTACCTGCACAGTTAACAGTAAATTGTTAGAAGTAGATAAAATAGATTTATAGATTTTCAAACTGTATATATAAAGTGAATTTTCTGACTGTAAATAAAAGTTAAAAAAGACCCAGTTGCGGGCTCTACACATGGTATCAGAGCCATGGTTCTAAATCTGGAACTAGCGGGCTTACCACCTTAAAAGTAAAACAAAGCAGAGTTGAAACTTATGAACTAAACAAGTGAAAATGTGCCCTATGCTAGGTGGGAAAAACCCATGGCCACACCTGCAAAGCCACAAGGAAAACATAGTTAGAATGCAATAGATATATATAAAGGAAATGAAAATGCATACATATATTTATTTATATGTTTGCAAAAACATTTATGTTATTATTATTACTTTGAAAATTAGGCCTCAAGACGCAAATCCCCAAACATGATAAAAAAAAATGGGAGAAAATTTAAATGGAAAACATAAATTTACAAATGATAATGGAGGATAGAGGTACTAATGATACTACCCTTTATCCCTGGTGTATTGTGCTTAAACACCATTTATTTATTTACTTGCAATATATATATATATATATAATCGTTATTACAACAAATCCATGAAAATTTTGTTGTTACTATATGTAGATACAGGTATATATTGAAGCAATTAGAAATTTGGTTATAAAAGAGAATTGAGCTTGGAACGAAATTCGACAGGAAGCTATTTAGTAACCACCCTTCACAACTATGCATTTAAAGAAGAAATCACCCATCACGTTAATTTAAACCTGCTTATTCCTCCAGTATTGCTATCAAAACAAAACAAACAAACAAACAAAAATGAAACCATACAGGGCGCGGGCGCAGCCCATGGGCACAGCCCACAGGGGCACAGCCCAAAGGGCGCGGCCCGCAGGGAGCTAGGCGCAGCCCAGCCAGCACAGCTCGGCCTGGGCACAGCTCGGCCAGCGGCCATGGGCCTGCAGCTTGGGCACAGCCCGGCCAGCGGCCATGGGCCTGCGGCCTGGGCGCAGCCCTGCCAGCAAGGCCATGAGCCTACGGCCTGGGCGCAGCCCGGCCTGCATGGCCGTGAGACTGCGGCCTGGGCTCAGCCTGGCCCAATGGCCTACGGCCAGGGCAAACCACACACACAAAAAAAAAAACACACCTATGCCCTCTTTCAGGTCGCAGTGAAGGTTGGAAAAGGGAGAGCGCTCGCAGAAGCCACCAATCGGGTAAACTAACAGTCAGAAACAAAAGGGGAAGAATAAGTTATGAAGTAAACCTTTAGTTTGTAGAAAACCTTCAGACTCATGCGTTATGATGGAGCTCAGCTCGGGCTAGCTCTAGCGTTCTGGTGCAACCATTTGTTGGGTCAAACGGGTAGCGGCTGAGCCGAGCAAGAGTTGCAGAGCTCCTTCCTTGCTGAGCTAGGGAAAAAATTCGATTGAAAGGTGAGAAGTCGACATGGTTAGGGATTTTATCCCTTTTTCCTTGCGTTGTGGGATGACGCATGGTGGTCATGCGGCGGCCTTGGTAGATTAGGGTTAGGGTAGGGTATGTTTAATATAATCGGTTCTAATTTAAAATTAAATTATAATAAAAAAAAAATTATATATATTATATAAATTAATTGTGTTTAGTATTTTAAAAAAATGTGTAATTTAATTAGATATTGTTGTTTAGCATTATTAGATTTTGCAAAATAATTAATATTATTTAAAGTTATTTAATATGTATACTCGGTTAAGTAAATGCCTAATATGTAATTAATTAATTAATTAATTAATTAAGTTAAAGGGTAAATATATGTTAATTTAAATTTAAAGTCAATTGTTTAAAGTCATGTTGAAAATGCTCCTTGCCGAAACTTCGACCTATAGTCGAAGGGGCAAGACCGACATGGAATCTTGAAAATGAGATACCACGGAGACCAACATGATGAGCTGATCGCTAGGACATGGATTCTATTTCATGACAAAATGTTGGGTAAACACGATGCTAGACTTAAAACTTAGGTTATTCTATTAGTAAATTATTAAATTATCAATTGTTAATGAGAGCGGGGCAATAAACATTAATTGAATATCTTGAAGAGTTGATGGCGACTCGATGAGGGTTGTGTGGAATCCAATACCTTCACCTACGCAGAATTACTGCAGTATAACTAGCACCGGGTGGCCTCAAGATGGCTTGATCGAAACGTCCTGAACTATAGCTCTTAAAGTAAACGCTCATAAATTAGTCATGACGCATTTGGAATTGATTTATGATTTTGATGGTAAATTAGTCATGATGTCATCATATGCTAATTATTTTATTATTCCATGTAGCAGGGAGAAACATGGTAAGAACGCGAGCAGGTCGGGGGCGAGATCAGGCTACGGCGTTACCTGAGCCGAATGTGCCAGCACCATCACCAGAGACCATCCTTATACTACGCTCGTTGGAAGCAATAAACAAAACACTCAGGGGACTAGGACAGAGAGGAAGTGCTACCTCAGAGGTAGAAGTGAATGCCCCTCCACTAAGGGAGGAAGTTCCTATGGTAGAAGTGAATACAGTACCAGGAAATCCGCACCAGGATATCAAGAGGGAACTTCAGAAGATAAGGCTTCCAGAATTTTCAGGGGGTCGATCAGGGATACGAGCAGAGTCATGGTTGGAAGAGATGACCAGGTGCTTGACCTTATAGGAGTATATCTCCACGTCCAAGTCCAAACTGGCCATATTTCAACTAAAAGGGGCCGCTTTGAACTGGTGGGGAAACCAAGAAAGGCAGCTACACCTTACACCAGACACGGTTCCATGGGAACTGTTTGTGGAAAAATTCAAAGGGAAGTACCTACCCGCATCCTACCAGGAAGAACAAGCAGGGGCTCTTCATGCCTTGGTACAAAGGCACATATCGGTGGAGGAGTATGAAGAGAGGTTCATGGAGTTAGTGAAGTATGTCCCTTACTTGGACAATGACGAATACCAGGTTGAGCGCTTCGTGTATGGGCTCAATGTGAAGATCAGGGCTCAGGTACGGATGTGGAAACCGACTTCGATCGCTGAAGCAGTATATTGTGCTCGTTACACTAAGGAGATGTTGGGTGCAAAGCCCATCAGGTCATTCAACTCTCAGCAGTCAGGGTTTGCGGGGAAGGCCCCTCGAAGCTACCCTCGGGGAGGATATGTGAGGCCACCTCCCTACGAGAACATGAGCATACCAAGAGTCACAGCGGTAGACAGATCAGTGGCAACTAGGGCGGTGCCCCAGTCAGCCACATGAACTCACTAGGGTGTGAGGAATTTCAGAGGATCAGCCAGTAAAGGAAGGGGTCCTAGCGGGAGGAGCCCCTCTCAAAGGTCTGAATAGGTTAGTTTTCCCACTCCATTACAGGTTGCTTGTTGGGGATGTGGAGGTCCACATTACCAGCGTGATTGTCTTGAATTACGATCTGGTACAGTGCAACGAGAAGGAAAAGCTCCAATGGGGAGTGGGGGTTGTAGGCATCAGATATCGGCTACAGTGACCAACCATCAAGCAGAGCACCAATCCACTATGGTGGAATCATCAGGTACTGTCAATATTGTTAAGCTTAGAATATTGTTTGATCCTAGCGCTATTGATAGTTTCATTTCTCCATATGCATTAGACAAATGTGGGTTGGCAGCCTACGAACATGATGATTTCAGCTTAGTCGAAATGGCTTCAGGGGTAAAGCAAGTAGTAGGACCTAGTGTCGATAAGTGTATGGTGGATCTCGGGGTGTGTGTTACACGAGTCAAAGTGTACATCACCACTCTCGGAACTTATGATCTCATCACCGGTATGAATTGGCTTGAGGAACATCGAGCTTTCTTGGACTGTTATGGAAAGAAGTTCTTTGCATTAATGACAACGGAGGGGACATCAAGATCCAGGGTATCAAATGGAAGGTGTCCCTACGTTTCATATCAATGATGAACGTAAAGCAATGTATGCGACAGGGATTCCAGTTGTACATTGTTGAAGCAGTAAACAGTGAGAAGGGACACTCCTTTGATGACTATCCAGTGTTAGTCGAGTTCAGTGATGTATTTCCAAAGGAATTATCTGGGTTACCTCCTAAGAGGGAACTTGATTTTACCATTGAGGTAAAACCCGGTGCAGAGCCAACATCGAAGACACCTTACAAGATGACGGCCCCAGAACTTTGTGAGTTGCAAATGCAGTTGAAGGAATTGCTAGATCTAGGGCTCATCAGACCAAGTATTTCACCGTGGGGTGCGCCAATAATATTTGTGAAGAAGAAGGATGGCTCCTTGCGTCTTTGTATAGATTACCAAGATTTGAATAGATCCATCGTAAAGAATAGGTACCCGATACCTCGAATTGATGACCTCTTTGATCAAATGAAAGGGGCGATAGTCTTCTCAAAGATCAACTTACGATTAGGTTACCACCAGCTATGGATTAAGGAAAGTGATATACCTAAGACTGATTTTCGAACAAGGTTTGGGCACAATGATTTTGTGGTGGTACCCTTTGGTTTGAGCAATGCCCCAGCCGTATTCATGAGTCTCATGAATAGCGTGTTCCGAAAATACTTAGACCAGTTTGTGCAAGTCTTCTTGGACGACATCCTCATCTACTCCAAGAATGAACAGGAGCACGAGGAACACTTGCGAATAGTGTTGTCATGCTTAAGGGAGCATCAGTTGTATGGTAAGTTGTCCAAATGTTCGTTCTATCAGAAGGAGATCCATTACCTAGGGCATATAATTTCCGGTGAGGGAATTTCTGTTGACCCTGAAAAGGTGAAGGCCATAATGGATTGGCCCGTGCCAAGGAATGCGCATGAATTAAGGAGATTTATGGGGTTAGCCGGGTATTATATAAGGTTTGTTGAGGGTTTCTCAAAAATCGTGAAACCCATAACTACCCTACAATGTAAGGGCACTAGGTATGAATGGACAGATGAATGCAATGCCGCATTCACCGAGCTGAAAAGACTACTGACAAGTGCACCAATTCTATGAGTTCTAGATATGGAGAAGGAATTCACAGTTTGCACTGATGCTTCAAAGTAGGGTTTGGGTGTAGTATTGATGTAGGAAGGTGGGGTAATAGCTTATGCGTCGAGAAAGCTAAAACCACATGAAGAGAATTACCCTACTCATGACCTAGAGTTGGCTGCAGTGATGTTAGCTTTGAAGCTTTGGAGACATTACCTTGTTGGATGAAGCTTTGAGCTCAAGTCTGATCACCAAATATTAAGGTATATCTTCACTCAGAGAGACCTAAATTCTAGGCAAAAGCGATGCAGTGAATTCCTGAGCGAGAATGATTTTGGGATTTCCTACATCAAAGGGAAGGAGAATGTGGTAGTAGATGCCTTAAGAAGAAAACCAAGACTTTTCTCTCTTATACCTTTGAAGGAGGATTTGAGGGAAAGAATTTTAGGGTAGCTACTCAGAGATAGTTGGTACCTAAAGGTCACAGCGGCACTCCAGAATGGGAAACCGGTGGGACCAAAGTTTGAAGGCTATGATTTGGAAGCCGATGGTTTGCTACGGTATCAAGGGAGGATGTACATTCCTAAGGAGGGAGATATTAGAGAGATTGTCCTTAAGGAGGCCCATAGAGCAGTGTATTGTGCACACCCGGGCGTAAAGAAGATGTATGTAGACATGAAGCAACTCTTCTTTTGGGCAGGGATGAAAAGCAACGTGGTCAAATTTGTTGCTAGGTGCCTTGAGTGTCAGCAGGTAAAAGCTGATCATCACCACCCGGTAGGACTGTTACAGCCGCATGACATTCCTATGTCGAAGCGAGAGGTTATCTCCATGGACTTCGTGGTGGGATTGCCTCTTACCTCTCATAGGCATGATTCCATTATGGTCATCATTGACAAACTGACCAAAACTACTCACTTCATTCCAGTTAAGGAGACCTATGATGTCACGGATGTAACATGTGTGTTCATAAATGAAGTTGTTCGTCTCCATGGGTTTCCCAAGAAGATTATATCGGATAGAGATTCCAGGTTTACATCCAGGTTTTGGACGAGTTTGCAGTAGGCATTGGGTACTCAGTTGAACCTAAGCACTGCTTACCATCTAGAGACAGATGGGAAAACAGAAAGAGTGAATCAGGTGATGGAGGACATGCTTAGAATGTATGTCATGGATCAATAAACTCATTGGGAAAAGCACTTACCTTTGGTGGAGTTTGCTTACAACAATAGTTACCATAGCTCAATTGGGATGCCTCCATATGAAGCTTTATATGGAAGTCCATGCAGGACACCATTGAGTTGGGAAAGGTTAGAGGATCGATTAATTATAGGACCTGAGTTGATTTAGGAGATGGAAGAACAGGTTGTTCAGATTAGGCAACGGTTAAAGGAAGCACAGGATAGACAGAAGAGTTATGCCGATGCGCATAGGGTTGACCGAAGCTATAAGGTTGGTGATGCAGTGTTCATCCGCATCAGGCCTAGCAAAAGTACCATCAGGTTTGGGAAAAATACAAAGTTGTCACCACGATTTATAGGACCCTTTGAAATTTAAGAAAAGGTTGGACTTGTCGCGTATCGTCTTGCGCTGCCACCCTATTTGCACAAAACTCATAATGTTTTTCATGTATCTATTTTATGACATTATGTAGTTGATGAGTCACATAAAATGAATTGGAAGGAACTGCAGGTTTCGGACGAGGGAACCATCAGGGTCGAATCATTACTTATATTGGACCGCAGTGTTAAACAGTTGAGGCACCGTTTGGTGGACCAAGTTAAGGTCCAATGGGACCGATATAGCCCAGGGTCTGCTACCTGGGAGGACGCAGAGACTATGCGTCGTGATTATCCCACATTATTTTGATCATAACTTTGGGACGAAGTTTCCTAAAGGGTGGGTGTATGTAACACTCTGTTTTGACATTTCTACCTGAACTACTATTATATGTTGTATTTGTTTGATTGTGAGACCTCGTTAGTTTGACAACACTGTGGACATATGGTTCTATTATTTTGTTGATATATATATGTGTGTGTGTGATAATAGTATTATGGTTGGTAGTCATGTTTAGATATGTATCATGTGTTAATTATGTCAAATATATGGAAATTACTGAATGATGGGTACGTGGATACCGTTACAGATATATGTTGAAATAATGAATGTTATGCCAGGTGCATGCAAAATGAATGAGTTTATTGTTGTTATGTTATGATGAGATATATGTGTACATATCGAGGATTATGCACGATATCCTATATTGTATGTTGAGGACTGACTTACAGGTTGAAACAGCTAAGTGATAGCTGGATCCTACGAGGTGGGAGGGCCTCGGGGACATGGACTTCGAAAGATAAAATGGTATGAAAGTGATGCATTATTTACCTTTGTATGGTTTTTATGCTATTTATTATGATGTATGTTATCACATGGGTGGGGTAGAGTTCCAGGAAACTCAACCGCCCAGATCGGTTATACGATGACAGACCGAGTACAAGTGCAACGCTGTTGTTATGTCGAGTAGACATAGTCCCTTGTTCCATTAGGGGGGGGTGGAGGCTTTACCCACCATTTATCCCTGAAACCCAAATTCATGGGAGGGCTATGCTACGGCACGCTCCCCAAGGTGTGTGATGATGACTAGTGGTTGCCTGCTGGGGAAGCTTGGTCGATGTGGTCGACACTTTCGCTTACGGGTTCTAGCTGGAACCGGTCATTACTTGACATTCTAGGGTAGTCCAGCAGAGGACAGGATAGGATGTGGAAGTTAGTAATGATGTAGGTAGATAGATGTAGCAGGAAGTAGGGGTGAAAACAAGATCTAACTGTACGTGTGTAAAACCCTTGGTCAGTATGTGTCGTAAATCAGTGATGTATGAATTGTCGTAACATGGATTTCAGTAAGCTAATGGATCATACCTTGTAAACTATGCTAAAACATGTGTCGGTAAATAATAAGTTCCTTGATTATGATTGATGTATGTGAATTATTACTTTTAGTGTACTTACGTGAGGAATGTAAGCAGTAGCTATGCTTACATAACTCACCTACATATTATGAATTACATGAAATATTGTTGAGTAATAATGTCAATTAGTGTCGCTTAATATTAATTACTGTCGTTTAGTAATTAACTATTGTTGATCAATGTTAATAATGTCGATTAAAGTTAATAATGGTGATTAGGGTTAATAAAGTTGATTAATGGTTAATTATTGTCCATTAATAATTAATTATGGCTGAATAATAAAACAAAGCAATGGTTAACCTGGGTAGTTACTAATGCAATTGATTAGAATGCTTGATTGATTGTTAATGAGTTTAATTAGCCAGGACTAAGGGTTGAAATGTAACCATAACGTTAAATAAGTTGATAGTAACTTGATCCCTTAAATTAATTATGTGTTAATGATGTTAATTAATTTTAACAAGACTATGCTTATCTTTAGTAGTGGTTGTTAATTAGCTAATTACAAACTAAGGTGTAATTAAAATGGAAATAGGTATATAAGTCTATTAAATCATAGTGAATTTTATTTAATTAATATGATTACACATTGATAATGTTATGATTTACATTGATAGGATTATTGTTCATAATTGATAAATTGAATTAGTGAATTTATAATTAAAAGGAATTTACATATTATAAATGTTAGAAACCATTAATTAAATGATTAGGTAAGTGTAATTAATCAATTGACAATTACTGTTAATTAAATTAATTTGGTGAAGCGTGCAAGTTTAAACTATATAATATGTATAACATTTATTATTATTAATTAAATGGTCAAATATTGAAATATGAGTAAGGATATGTTTAAAATTATTACATTAAATAAAAGAATCAAATTGAATTGAATTAGAAGTTACGGTTGAGAAGTGACCCCAACCAACACCTTTTAATATTTATTTAAATATTTAAATGAGTCCAAGTTGAGGGCTCGAGGACTTACATGGTAGATGGAAGGGAATGGATAAATTTATGATGAAGATAGGGGTAGTAATGGGGAGGAAAGGTCGGCAAACATGGGGATAAGAGGGAGAAAGGAGGGAGGAGAAGGGGATCCTTTTTACCTTAGGACTTGGAGAAGTTTTGGGAGAGGAGAGCTGCAAAGAAGGCTTTTGTTGGAGATTTTTTTTTCGAGGGGATACAACAGCTTAGGGCTTGTACTCAGCTTGGGCTCGGGGGTCCAAAGGGGTACCTTTGGAGCTGGGTGGTCGGCAAAACCTTGCCAGTTGGCAGGGTGGCAAGACTGGTTTGGACTGGTTGAGTTTCAGAACTTGGGAAGGACTTTTGGCTGCAGGGAAAAGCAAGGAAAAATGGAAAACAAGGGCAGCAACAAAGGTGGACCTACTATCTACCTACAGGTATTTTCCAGCATCATTATTGCAAATTCTATTAATTAAATTTTAAAAGTTTATATGCTATGATTATCTTTGCTACCTGCACAGTTAACGGTAAATTGTTAGAAGTAGATAAAACAGATTTATAGATTTTCAAACTGTATATATAAAGTGAATTTTCTAACTGTAAATAAAAGTTAAAAGAGACCCAGTTGGGGGCTCTACAACATGCAAATTGGTTTTCATGAAATCCTAGTTGGTGCATGCAAGTATTGGTGACCATGTGTTTCTAGTTCCCTCTTTTAAATTACAAATTTCTCACTAAACCCTAGTTCCATATCATACCTTTTCATGAAAGCATAGTTGGTGCATGCAAGTATTGGTCATCATGTTAGTTTTTCAACATTTAAGCTAGCATTATGTTAAGATCTTTTCACTGAGAGAATAACAAGCACAACAATCACATAAGCACATCACAAGAGACAAG